>BOSO01010767.1:3027-44223 GCA_018403395.1 Gorsachius goisagi | reverse complement strand
TTCCAACCTGAAACCTTCTATGATTCTATGATTCTAACTCTTTGGAGCCACTAAATCTAATCATGCCATCTCCAAAGTAGAACAAAAACAGATAAACAGAAAGCCCTGACACCTAGTGTGTTGAGCTCCTACACTGACAGGATAAACTGAGAAGCAATACAGCACAACATCATAAATGAGAATGAGGAAATTCCATCTGCAAAGCAGCTTAATACTAAGAAACAGGCTTCAAAGATGGAGACTTCTATGCACAAGAATGCATGCTTAGGCAGAAAAGCAGACATCTCAGGACACCATCTTGGGTAGCAGAAAACTCATGATGGAGCTCCAGCACAAAAAGGCAGTATATGGAGGTCGAAAAAGGGAGAGGATACAAGGGAAGAATTTGGAAACATTGCCCAGGCATGCAGAGATAGTATGAGGAAAGCTAAAACTCAGATGGGGCTGAGACAGATAGGACAGGTCAATAGCAACAGGACGGGCTTCTACCTCTACATTGATAGTAAAAGGCAAAACAAAATGTGGGACTGATGCTCAATACGACAGGTGAATCAGTGACAGCAGACACAGATCACACTGAGGTGCTCCATACCTTCCATGCCACAGACTTCACTATGTAAGGTCTCCTATAGCTCTGCACTTAGGAACTTGGTTCAAGGATGAGAACAACTAGCAATGGATGTGGGTTGAGTCAGGGATAACTCACATGGATTTGACCCATACAAGTCCATAAGAGCAGATGGCCAGATCATGAAGTTAAAGGAATTTAAATACATGCATTCAATCTTTGCTAATCTGAAACATCAATCTCTTGGTGGAAAAAGGATGGAGGAGCATCTATTATACAATATTTCTGTATCAATTTACCCCTCATATCTGTGTATAAAATCCCACCAAAACAACCTTCTCATAAACCTTTTCTTTCTTTTTCTGTCTTTCTGCCTCCTTTCATCTATCCTCCTAGACCATTTAACACATACTTATCTCTGTCCTTTAAACTTGACCACCAGCATATTTTTGAAAGTCTTTTTTATAGTACGAGCATTCTAGAAAAGGTTTTTAGTGGGCTTGCCTGTCTTATTAACCCTCCTTTTATTTCTTAAAAATACCTGTATTTTCCCACTTTCCAATATGATAATTTATTTCTTACTCCTACCGCCATGATTTTTTCACATTTCACATAGTCAACAGATTTGGCATGTTTGTGTAAAAATGTCTGTGTGAAATTAAGGTACATTGTACAGTATCACTTACTCAGTTTTCTAAAAAACATCTTAAATAGATTGTGGATCATAAATACTCTGCTTCCTCAGATATAACTTCTCTATGGTGCTGTATGTAAACACACAACATGACTTACAATGTAAAAAAGAGAGTGCAAAAGGGGTATTGTTTTAGATCACAAACATTTCATAAAATACATTGTTTAGGCAGTCCAAAATAGTGTAGTGTTTGGAACTGGATTTTTAAAAGTGAGGTATTCCATCACTCTCCTTCCATTTTCCTACAATAAACACACTGACATAAAAATTAGAGGCAGAAGCATCTGCTGATAAACTATGCTGCCTGCCTGAGCAATACCCTGTTGTACAACGGATGGAAGACTGTCTACAGTGAAGGTATGAGTAAATACACATTGTCACACTGTTTCGAAGACATAAAGAACAATGCTTATAAAAGTATCTGCACTTTGGGAAAATTAGCAGCTTGATTGTCTTGGGAGAGGGAGGTGGACTTGCAAATGTCCCACCTGTGGATGGAAATGTAACACAAGGTTTTAGCCCCTGTCTGTATCCCCTCCCCCCATCATTTAATGATGGCACCATGCATCAGCACATGAAGACCACAGTAGATCACTGGCTTCCTAAAGCTAGCAGGCAGGATAAATATCCTGCTTTCCTTCTAAAGCCTAGTGTTCTTACACTATTTACACGCTGGGTTAATTTTTCTGTCAGTACTGTTTTTCACTAAAGTAATGGAATATTATCCAACTAGAAGTGCTTGTAAATCTGGAATTAATCCTACCTTCCGCTCCTCCGCTCACCCTGCTGCTCTTACCCATGGTAGGGGATGTAGAACAGTGTGTGATCTTACATACCATATGTTCTGAAACACCAAGGCAGCTTATATGTGGTAAGAAGTGATCCTCACCATGTGAAATTTCAGAGTGCTGTGCTGAGAAAAATAGAGGCTGGGGTTTTTTCCATATTCCTGAAACTGAACTGCTCCCTTTTGACAGCAACAGAACCTCAAAATTTAAAGAAACAGCTTCAAGTTTGTCTCCAGATTCAATCCTCTCTCTTACTCAACAAATTTAATATTCATTAACTGATTTTCTGGTACTTGTGGATGCAGACACACACACCTATCAGTACTGCTAAGTACAAATGCAAGCTTTGACTGTGTATAACATGCAAATGCTTATAGCTGCTATTTTGGAATGTAGCTTGAAAGACATTATCTAAAATGTGGGATAATTTAGACCACAAATACGCAGATGACAGCATAGCTAAATTTCAGCAGAGGAATTCTAATACTGGTGCATATTTCTTAACTGGCTGGAGGTGTTTTTGCACTTTTCTGCTTCTGCTCCTTCCTCCCCCCCCCGCCACCCCCCCCCCCAGCCCCTTGCAGGGGAGGAAAATGATTGCTTTGATAGCATTCAGTGGCCTGAAGTGTTCTGAAGCTTGTAAGCTTGTAGAAGTTAAAGAAGGACTGAGTGTGCCCTGGTGCACCACAGAATCTGGCTTAGAGTACCCATGCAGGCCTAAATCCACATAATAAGAAATTTGGATACTCCAACAATTGCAAAGTTGTCCCTTGCTTTGTAGAGGTGAGTATAGGCGGTGCAGCTGCAAGGAATTTTTCTTCTGCTCTCACAAGCCCAAATGGGAAATGTTTGGTAACTGTCTTCAGGTAACAGGGAATGTAGCATTTGCTTCCTAGGATTTAATGGTTTAGAAATGTGGAGGAGAGGTACAACCAACATCTATGTACAGTCAACTGTTGGGTTCAGCTTGGGCTTTGTAAATTAAAGGGATAGAACAGTACACATGTTGACAACTGCAGTAAGCAGTCTGTCTGCAAGAGGGGCCACTTAGCTGAGGACTGATTCACCAAACCTAGTCCTCAGCATTATCCCTCTCTTCCACAACCTTGATAGTAAAAAATGCACACGTATAAGACTGTAAGAATGGGAAGTCACTGAGTACTTCCTTAGGGTGTC
This sequence comes from Gorsachius goisagi, assembly GCA_018403395.1. NCBI lineage: Eukaryota > Metazoa > Chordata > Aves > Pelecaniformes > Ardeidae > Gorsachius > Gorsachius goisagi. Next base: position 40,997 of record BOSO01010767.1, on the reverse strand, counting down.
ATGTTTCTATGCTATGCATTTCTGGCTATAATATAGTGTAAAGGAATTGTTTTTCATACTTAATTCATTCACATTTTTATGAAGCTATGTAGGAAACCTGTACAGTTAAGACTCAATTCTTTCAAAATATTAAAGATCATTCACTTCTGCACAGAAAGTATGAAACTACAAGGCAGTTGATTTATGTGCATTTCCTATTCAAGTGTGATTGAATGGGTTGTAAATACACCTCAAGTGAAGTGGTGTCGGGGAGGGGTCTTTATTGAGGGCAATAGAGTAAAAGTCAAGTTTCTGCTCTATGCGAGACGTAACTCAGTAAGAGGCTTTGGAAGAGTAATTTAGGATGGGTTCAATATGTCCTTTAATTGCTCTGAATATCATTTTCACTACCAGTTTCTCTTCTTCCAAACTTTTTCTTAAGATTATGTCCTCTGCTAGGTCTGAAGGTAATCACAGACTGTTAGACACCTAAGCTGGGGATTTTTCCTTATTTTCTCATTTATGTAAGTACATTTATGATGTGATCTCACTACGCGTTCTCACTTCATCAACTCCTTCCCTTCTGTTGCTTGTTACCCCTATTTTTGGTACTTTGGTTTAAATTAAGTGACAATACAATGAGTTTATGTGTGCAAGGGAAAATATCTGTCTGAGGGTTTTGGTATAACAGTCCATTATCTGTTGAATCAAAGAAGACTTAAGCACCTAGTTGGCTTTGTGAATTTGCCCCAAGGTTCCAAGGATTTCCAGGCCACAATGTGTATATATTTGTATGATAAAATATGTGTATATATGTAAATTTTTCTAATTAAGCTCTGTTGGTATTACTGATCACTCCTGCAAACACAAAGGCAATAACACAAAAGGGACATTGACTGATACCTTCTAGCAGTGCATGGTATGCTTGAGAGAGGGTGAAAATAAAATAAAAATTATTCTGAATTATAAGGTTACCATTATGTGACCATATTTTGCAATAATTAAGGCAATCTAGAGTGGATTCTGAATCTTAACATGACTGGGGTTTACATGTTAACTCAGAGCTATTCACTTCAGTTGACAAAAATCTTTGTTAAAAAAGAGCTTATCTTAGTGCACTCCTAATTATGGTCCTTTAACTAAAACATTTGTCTATTTCTTCTCTTAGAAAGGATCAAGAGTCATGTGCTTACCTTTCCCTCTCTCCCCAATTTCCTTCCCTCTTTCTCTCTCTTTCTTATTTATCCTTTTCTTCTGTTAATTTTCAAGTAGTTTAAAACAGCTAAAGTTTGAAATACCTTGAAGTATTGACAGTCCAGTCTATATACTATCAATGAGTCAGAACCAGCAGTCTGAAGTGAAATTTTCAATTTAATGATTTATAATCCTACATTTTTATGTTCTTGGGAGGAGTCAAAACATATATTCAGCAATGCGATCACACTGCTGAATATCTGATTTTCTGGCATTGAAAGTGCCAGGCGGAGAAGGGAATTCATTAAATGCCTAGTACCAAGAGAAATACATTAGGAACCATTCTGAGCAAAGATGTCATATTTCTTGAAACAACTTTTAATTAGCATTTTCAATTTTCCATCAAGAAATAGAACATGCCTTTTGGAAGACAGAAACTTATTTAAAATTTCTTTAAAGACTTTTTTCTGAAAATTTTATCTTTTTCTAATTAACTGTAACTGCTAAAGTAAGCTCCATTCCCTTAATAACTTAACTTCAAAAAAAGTAAAATTAAGTGGAAAAAAAAATATTCTTTTGAAACCTTATAATCATATATGAACATAAACTACATCATTTCAGTAGGCCTGCAAATTCCAGTGGGGCTCAGACCTTAAGTAAGAGTAGTTTGCTAAGTGAGTCCTTAGTTCTGTTCATAAGTATTTCAGTTCATAAAGAGTTTAGTACATTCAGGACTTGATAATTTTACTGATACCATTGTAAGGAGGAAGAACACAAGATGAAAATTTTAAGTGCTAAGGAATAGAGCCCAAGGATGGTACGTAACGCTCTGTTCCATTAGGCAGGTCTTTTGTTTGATTCCATTTGTAGCTTGCTGCAGCTGTACAGTAGAGTTCTATCAGTATATGACATGAAAAATATTGTACATTTATGTTATAGCATTGGGATTTAATATAAAAAGATGCAAGTACATAGAATAAATGAAATAGAAAGTACAGTAGTTACTACATAAAAGTCCCAAAGTAGGTAATTATTCTAGATGCTTTAACAACACCATGGACTTCAGAAAAGACAAAAAGGGAGAGGGAAGCATCCTCCTCCCATTCTGGAGTCCTATTTCATATTACTGCATCATCAAGTTTCCACCATAACATAGAGCACATATGGTAAGGGGAGCTGATGTAATTTTTTAGTGATAAAACAGACATTAGAAATGAATGTTTCTGTCACAGGCAGTGATTTTGCACTGCTGCCTGTGGCTGCACACTTTTTGGCATTTCAGAACTGCAAATGACCTTCAAAGTACTCCATATTTCTTTCAGGCTGTTCTGAATAGATCTACCTATTACAATTTAATTAAGTTTTAAATATCTACAATTTAGTGGAAAGTGATTTTATAGCTGCCAGAGTGAGTTCTTTCAAGCAACTGTGTGATTCTTTTTATGAAAATACATCCTCATGTGGGCAGTGATAATTGCTGTGCTTATATTTATTTTTAGTCTTCCTGAGGGAAAAAAAAAGCAGCTGTGGCCTTTGCAACATATTTAAGGATATGAAAAACCCTAAATTAAGTGCTACAATACATAAGGAAACATTCATATGCAAGAGGTGTGGGGAGACCATGTTCTTTGATTTGCATGCTGTTGTGCATAGAAAATATATTGGCAGACCACTGAAGTTACCTTATCAGTCTGGGTTGTACACAGCAGAGAAATTCTTCTTCCTAGTGATATTACATTCAAAAAAATTCACAAGGGTGAAGTTCCTCACTTTCTGGAGCTATATTCCCAAGGCAGAGAGAGAACAGCAGAGATAAGAATACTAAACAGCAGATAAATAATATTACTGCATTTTGAAAAATATTTGAGTATTAATAGTGAGATGAAGCTAGAGGAGTTGCAGTGGCTTAAACCTGCAAAAATAGGATATTAGATGTTTTGACTATTCATTTTTAAAATAAAATCTCTTTTTTACTAGTTTGTCACAGAGCAAGCACTGTTACTCATGAGCACAATAAGATTATTCACACTTTGCAACCTTCATTAAGATTTTAAAAACTCAGAAATTAAAAATATAATGTGTGGAAAAAAGACTATGAATTCATAAACTTTTGGTCATTTGTAAAATCAATTGAAATTGTACATAACTTCAGAGTTAAAAAATTACTAATCTCCAATGAAGACAAATTACTGGCGTTGGTGTTTAGTTCCCTCAGGAAACAGATTTAATATCCTGTTTTTCATAGGCCATGATATCTTCCAACAGAATGACAGATTCTGTTATGTCAGAGTGATATTTCCAGTATAACTACATCAGCATTGTAAGAGATTACGGTATACTCATAACAGGGATTATGTAATTTAATAAAACCTAAAGATATATTTCACATCTGGTGAGTTAGTGTCATTGTTTTCTATGAGACTTTAATCCCCCTCTCCCTACTCTTAGTGATCTTCAAATCATCTCTGACCCTATGAACGTAGCCATGTCTTCCCCCCCACCTTTTTTTTTTGTTGTTGTTGTTTGTTTTACAGTGGTGTGCTAGTTAGTAAAGGATCCAGTCAGTCTCTCCTGGCCTCAGTTAGCACTATCAGCCATTTGGAAACGCAGCTGGGAATCTTTCCTTCAGATTCCTTCTTTTTTACTGGAAACAAGATTTAGGTTTAAAACTTTTATGTAGAATTCTTAGCCCAATGTCAAGGCAACAATCAACTAAACTACATGACGTCATGGAGAGGCTGCCAAGCCTGGTGAAGCCTATGGACTATCACCTGTTCCTGCTATCCCAAGTAGGGTCAAATGATGCTGCAATGAGGTGACTCAGAAATATCAAAAGAGACTTTAACATCAGAATGGTGTTAAAGGTGTCAGGAGCACAGGTGGTGTTCTCCTCTATTGTCCCAGTCTGAGAAGGGTGTTCGAGAAAAAGGAGGCAAATTGAATAGGTGAATGACTGGCTGCGTAGCTGGTGCCATGCTCAAGGTCTCAGCTTCTATGATCTTGGGTATACCTTTGAGAAACCAGGCCTATTGACAGCTAATGGTCTCAGCTGACCATGTGGGGCTAGACTGTCCAGGGCAATAAGCTGGCTAGACTTGTAGACAGAGCTTTAAACTAGATTTAGTGGAGGAAGAGGATGGAGTTCTAAGCACTCCAGAAGAGCTATTATGAGGAGAGTCTGAGGGAACTGGGGTCCTCTACCCTGGAGAAGAGGAGGCTGAGGGGGAGACCTTATTGCCCTCTATAACTACCTGACAGGAGGCTGTAGCTGTAGGTGTTGGTCTCTTCTCCCAAGTAACTAACAATAGGGTGAAAGGAAATGGCCTTAAGTTGTGTCAAGAGAGGTTTCTATTGGATATTAGGAAAAAATTCTTTACTGAAAGAGTGGTCAAACATTGGAACAGGCTGCCCAGAGAGGTGATGGAGTGACCATTCCTGGAGATGTTCAAAAAATGTGTAGACGTGACACTTTGGGACGTGGTTTAGTAGGCATGGTGGTGTTGGGTTGACAATTGGACTTGATGATCTTAGAGGTCTTTTCCAACCTTAATGATTCTATGATTCTACAGGAGGAGAGTGACTCTTTATCAAGGTGTAGTGATAGGACAAGGTGTAACAGTTTTAAACTGAAGGAGGGTAGATTTAGATAAGATATTAGGAAGAAATGCTTTACTGAGAGGATGGTGAGGAACTGGAACAGTTGCCCAGAGAAGCTGTGGGTGCCCCCTCCTTGGGAGTGTTCAAGGCCAGAATAGATGGCGCTTTGATCAACCTGATCTAGTGGAAGGTGTCCCTGCCCATAGCAGGTGGGATGGAACTAGATGATCTTTAACGTCCCTTCAAACCCAAACCATCCTATGATTCTATGATTCTTAACAGGTTAAAGAAAGAAAATGCTCTAAGTTTAGCAACCTAGTAGTACCAGCAGTCCATAACCGCTGACCGTGCCAGCCCCAGCATAAATTGGAGAGACCTGCAATGGCCCCAGCACTACATACACACCACATTTCCAACGCTAGGCATAAGTACTTAGAATAATTTTGGTTCAAGTCTAATTACAGTTGTTAAAATGTAATCATTAGTTGAACACCTTCTTTTTTGTTTTGTTTTCCCTGACACCTTTTATTTTTGTCTAGTCATCACAGTGCATTTCTATTCTATATGAGATTTAAGAAGTTAAATCTTGTATATAGAAATCTGATTACATTTCTTCTTTTTTAAGTGTATTAGATATGAAGGCAGAGACCAGAGCAGCACTGTGAAGCCCATATTCACTTGTATTTTTTACAAGTCAAAGGCCAGCTAACCCTTGCCTGTGTATATTGTGATTCCATGGTTGTAGAATCCTCCACAGATAGTATGTTGTGCAAAATTTGCATTTGAGCATTTTGCTTTGAAAAAAAAAATTCTAAACGCTAACATGGTATGGATAAATAAGTTTTGTGTCCATTTCTAGAATGACTGAGTAAAAAGCAGACAGACTAAAAGCTTCTGCAGCTATGAAAGATGCAGCTTTCCCATGGGCTATAATGACGCATCTCCTAGCTATGAATGTGACAAAAGATTGTTTAAATTCTATCATTTTATCATAATAGCTTTAAGGAAGAAAAGAAAAAAAATACAACTCTCTGCAAGTCCTGAAGCAAACAAAAACTCATGCAAATATTGAATGATCCCAATGTTTGTTCCAGACTCTAAAATACTAATCTCAAGCTGGCAAACTTTTATACTGTAATTAGACATTATTACACAAAAAGATCTGGTATTCTGAAAGTTTACAAGGTATCATGGTTTAACCTCAGATGGCAACTCAGCCCCATGCAGCCACTCACCAACTTTCCCCTGGTGGAATGGGGGTGAGAATTGGGAGGGTAAAAGTGAGAAAACTCATGGGTTGAGATAAAGACAGTTCAATGGGTAATGCAAAAGCTGTGCACACAAGCAAAGCAAAGCAAGGAATTAATTCCCTGGTTCCCACAGGCAGGCAGGTGTTCAGCCATCCCCAGGAAAGCAGGGCTGCATTACACGTAACAGTGACTTGGGAAGACAAACGCCATCACTCTGAACTTCCCCCCCTTCCTCCTTCTTCCCCCAGCTTTACATGCTGAGCATGATGTCATACGGTGTGGAATATCCCTTGGGGCAGGTGGGGTCAGCTGTCCTGGCTGTGCCCCTTCTCCACTTCTTTTGTACCCCCAGCCTCCTCACTAGTGGGGTGGGGTGAGAAGCAGAAAAGGCCTTGGCTCTGTGCAAGCATTGCTTAGCAGTAACAAGAACATCCCTGTGTTACCAACACTGTTTTCAGCACAAATTCAAAACACAGAGCTATACTAGCTACTATGAAGAAAATTAACTCCATCCCAGTCAAAACCAGCACAAATGTCAGGATGAAACTGAATAATTTTAACCTGAAAATAGAGCAAACTAAACATGCAGGCAACTTAAATTATTGTTTCATTTTCTATAAAATAAAATTTTTAGAAGTATTTTGGAAATTTTCTTTCATTAAAAGGCTACCAGAGAATTTCCAGTATGTTTGAAACCAGAAACTTCCCACAAAATTCAAGCCCAAATTACATCACATAAAACAAGAGTTTGGGGGTTGTTGCATTCTCTATGGCTCAAATTTAGTCCAAAAGCTTCTGTTTAAATGCCTTTGCAACAAAATTTTGGTCCAGTTCAGCATTAGTTTAGATGTTTTGCTGAATCATGGATTACTACAGCTGGAAAAATTACCCAAATAAAATTCCTTGTCATGATAACTGGCAGATTCTGGCAAGAAAAGCCTTAATTCACAGAAGGTAAAAGTAATTCATCTGGTCATTGGGAACTGCATTGTTGCTGTTTTATACCCTTCCTCTATTCTCTGCATTCTTTCACTAGAATTATAGGAATATTGCCAAGCATTTTTATATGAAAGTTTGTGAAAAACAGCATAAGTTTTAATACATTTTCATATTTTTTTCAGTCTTTGAAAGACAAGGTTTGGATTAAAAATGTCTTTCAGTAAGAATGAACAAATTTTAACATCCATCTCCTGATAACTTTACAATAACTTGCTGAAGGCTTTTTATCCTTCATCATAAAAAAACTGAAAAAACAACTTTCACTAACATGTTAAAATGTTTTCATAAGTATTTTCCACCTACTCTTATTTGTCACTGGTCTTATGAGGATTCAATTTTTTACACAGAGGAGGTAGTGTTTTGATGTATTGAGCTGGTATCATGGATATTTTTACATTCACTGTCCATCACTGTTGTATTTAACAGGAATGGTCTCACTTTTACAATGAATCCAAGATTAAATCTCACTTTTAATTTATTTCCCAAAATTCAATGATTCTGGGTGAAATATATTGCGAATGAAACATTAACAGAGTTGGCAGTGAGAAAAAGGTCAACAAGGGAAAATATATTCGCTTAAATGTGATCTCTATTTAACATTAATGTCTACGAATTCATGTTTGTTGCCTCTCTTTGTCCTCCACACACCTTGTGCATGTTTAATGCAGTCTTGGAAGATTCCCATATAGCTGTAGGCAAAATTCATTTTTAAGAAAAAAATTCAATAATAAAGGAGAAACTAATCTATGTGAAGAAATTTTAAATCTACTAAATCAACAAAATATTCACAAAGTGAAGGTAAACTCACTGTTCTTCAGTGCAGGTAGGCAACTTCAGGCAAAAGAAAATTAAAAAATGATTTGAAAAAAGAAAAAAAGTGCAATTTAAAAATAAAGTACATGTTCCATAATCCTTTTAGGTCCTTTGTAACAGCAGCCACTATGGGACATTCAGTACAAATAAAATGTGATCAGGGCCACAAAGGGATAGTTACAGGCAGTTACTGCCATGTGTTCAGTACAGCAAAGTACACTCTCAGCAAGACAGATTTTGCACTAGTGTAAATCAGCCAATCACCAGTGACAAATATAGCTACATAAATGCACTAATTAAAAATAAACTTTGTTTGAAAACCACTTCAGTTGACAAAAATAGCTTGAGCAGGTGACAGCTGGGATACTTATCCCTGTAGGTCAATAATTAGGATGCTTTCCCTCCCTGAAATGAAGGAAGTTACAGTGATTTACACCAGCTGAGGACCTCACCTGCAGTGTTTAGTGGGAGTTCCAACCATGCAGCCCAGAATCCAAGGCTTCAGGGAAAAACTATCACTTGTAAAAGTGATTGAAATGTGTAAGGGGTTTATATATGTATTAAAATCCCAGTTTTCTATCATGATACTAGATTTTTTATGCCTAATGGGGCTCACAAACAAGGAAAATGCTTATACCTAAGTTTCATTGTCTCAGCATGAAACACACAGATTGTCACCCGTTCAAGCTGCTTAAGATGGCTTAAAATATTTTCCTGGCTAAGGCTAATTTTAACAGGTGTCAGTCTGTGGTGCTTTTTGAGTAGTGATTATTCCCAAGAAAAACCCAGAGAGTGTTATGTGATTTGAATTAAATTCTCTGCAAAAGGATATTTACCGTTTGTGAGGATCTCTTGCCTTTACTTTTGCCTAGCAGCTGAAATTCCTGTTTCTACATTTTAACTTTGTAATTATTTGGGCCTTCTCTACAAAGTAATTATCCTGTCCAAATCTGTGCATGTCGGCATATATGTACATGCAAATATGGGCGTGCATGAGCCCCTGTCTCTGTGTGGCTACTCTTGCTAAGACAAGAAAATCCCCCAGAGAGAACAAAGACCAGATCTCAAGGTAAAAGCACATAACAGCAATCTCCTGTCTTTAAGCAACAGCCAGCCTGTGGCTAGGAGTGCAGCAGATGTGCCTAGCAGGTTGTGATCATTAAGTTCCAGAAGCAATGAAAATCTATCAGGTACACAGAAGAAACCAGCAGCATCTTTCTGTCTCATACACACTCTGACTCTCATGTACGTAGCAGATGCGCTTCTTCATCCTTACTGCTGTGGCCAATCCAGATTTCCCCTGCAGGTGTACTGGGACATGCATTATGTTTAGCCTCAGAGAATATAAGGATTATTTTTTTTTCAAAGGTATCTTCAACATAAATGTAAAATAAACAGTTTGTAGAATAAACAAAAATACGCAGTTGTTTTAGTTTTCATTCTCTCTTCAGACAAACAGGAATAAGTTCACTTAATTTCTAAACTCTGTTTTGAAATGGGATCTGACAGATGGTCAGCAACGAATGGTCTAGCAACCATTTGCAAAATCTGGGTTACCTTTGCAGCAGCAGAACACCAAGGAACTACATTCCGTTCAAGGTATTTTCTCTGATATAGTGATTTTTCATTCAAAATACACATGTGCTTGAATCGAAGAATGGTCCTTTGTGGAGAACCAAAGCAAAAAAGATATTATTACCTATTTATTTTGTCTTTTAAATCCCTTTTTAAAATGACAAAAGAAGAGGAATATGTGTATAAATGTATGAGAACAGGTATATGAATATAATTTGCGATTTTTTTAAAAAAATTTCTAGCAATTTCTCTGTAAACTGATGGAATGACCGAATGTCTTACACAGAGAAATACATTCTCATAGCACGTGCTCAGTGTGAATACTTAATACATAAATAATGTGTGTTAAGTTGTCTTCTAAGCATATGTACAGTGCTCTTCATATTGCAGAGACAGGCTGAATCAATAGTGGTTTAAAGTAGCTATGCTGCTAATAGAGATTATCCTTCCTACTAAGTCCTGTTGCCATTCTCACTAAGAAATTTTGGAAGTCTGTGGTAAACAGCAGGAGCTGAATTACAGCATAAAAATTATTATCAGCAGAGATCAAAGCTAGTAGTACAGAGAAGATTATTGTCCTGAGATTTAACCTCATCTTTGTACACCTGAAAGACCTGAATAATTTAAGTGAAGCCATGCTATCCAGATTTTGTTTTTTTTAAAGTTGCCCTTTACGCTGGACCTTTAGGGTGTCACCCAACACTGGTGTAACTATGAACATGGAGGGGTGCATGATCTCCCACTCTGTGCAAATCACTAGGTAGAAAGTGCATGGAGACTCTATTATTATGGAAGAATTCAAATTTTCAAGGGAAAACTGGGGAATTTCCATTATGCTCTAGCAAATTTAACCAAATGAAAGCTTTGCCTAAGTAATATTTGAATTAAACCATGAAAGCATCTAGTCACTCATTTTAATTGCTGAAGTGCCTCAAGGGGGTTACATTAGATGAAGAAGGGCCTGTGGAAGGATCATAATATCTCTCATAGGTAATACTGATAGCTAAGAATACAGCAGCATTTGTTTTTACACCTCACAGTGGAACAAAGTTCAGATAGAGATACAACAAACAAACTATTCTTTATGTTAATAGGAAGATCTTAAAATTCAAACGTGACACAGATGTGCATTACCTGAAATGTGGAAGATTACCTGTAATATAAATCTCAGTTTTGCATTTCTTCTCAGTTGGAGCAAAAGGCTGTGGTTCAAATACTGGTTAGATGATATTCTAAAAAGCAGTAGCTATAATTGTTTTCCTTTTGATGTATAGCCGCAGCAGCAAAAGAAGAACTAATTTTATTAATTACTAGCTAAAAAGGTGCTGTGTAGGCTTTTTTGTCTTTATAGCCATATGGTTCAAGATGAAGACAAAACATAGTAGAAAGTTATTGAAAAATGAAACCATTTCAAAAGATGCAAGTAACCTAAAATGAAAAAAATGCAATGGTGGAGATCAAACCAGAAATTTCTAGAAGTAACTAACTTAACACATGACATGTATTGCACTAGGCTGAACAGAACCAGGATTTATAAAAAGGACATTTTTTAGTACATCCTACTGGAAAGACTAGGAAAGACTGTGCACAACATTGAATCAGGTTAATATTTAGAATAGAATCACTTTAAAGAAAAACCTCTATCAAATAGATTTGCGGGTCCAGCCACAAAAGAAAAATGTTTACTTATTACTGACCTAGGGAGTCAGTATGTGTGATTAAATCTGGATGGGAAGACACCACATTTGGTTATGCATTAGCAAGAGCCTCTGACTTCAGTAAAAGTATCACTCCCTTATCCCAGGGTATAATTCAGCCAAAAAAGAATGCACAGCCAAAAATGGTTCTTATCATCTTTTAAAATAGGAGTGTGGCATATAGAAATATGGCTGTAGGGAGAAATGTGGGAACAAATACACATCAGTCTGTAAAGCACTATCATCACATCCTGTGACATGATTGCTGAAATCTATCAAAAATCAAGATATGTTTCCTTACATTTAAAGGTAGATGCTAAGATTAAAAGGAAAATTTCTTGTCTAAGGACTTGCGAAGGTATTGACCTGTACTCATTACAAGCAGAGATGAAAAATTGTAAATGATAAAGCCTAGATGTCTCACATCTGCAGAGCATTGTGATTCTATCATACCATTTACAATAGTAATATGAATCATATTGCCCACATCTGCTTTATGAGTTTCAGAGCCTATTTCATCTGATTGCTTTGCTATTACTTGCATCATCTGTCTTAGCAGGGATGGTTAAGAGCTCCAGCAGTTCTCAAGGGCCTGTCTGAATGGCTGCCGTACAATCAGAAGCTTGAGCTGGACTTACCAAAAATCATGTATTTTCACTCTCCATAAGCAAGGTGTCATAGCAGGTTTTTGCAATTTCCTGTGCTCAGTTAAGATTACTCAGAAAAGGTACTTGCTGCTTGATTTTGGGAGTACTGTATGGTGTAAGGGAATCTGGGATTAAATGTTAGAGCAAAGCCCATAAATTCCAGGAATCCCAGGATGAGCAAAGTGGGTAAGTGTTTGAATACATCATATGAATGTAAGATGGATGTGTCACTGTGGTGTTTACCTAGGGGCCTTCCACAGAGCACAGGAATGCGTATCAGCATACATTCATCAAAAAGCTTGGATTGCAGTATTTCTGACTTGTCTGCTTGGAGTTTATAAAATTCACCAGGGGTATGTCATTATTCCTGAGCTCCATCATGGTAAAGGGCACCACTACTCTAATAGCTGTGGTGGTATAAAACATTTACAGAATGAAACACAGGAACAAGGCAGGAAAACAGTACAAGAGTGGAGATAGCCTTGTAGAGCTGCAGTGGGGTGGGACTGGGGGAAAACCCAGGCAATTACCTGATGAGGGTTGTTATGTTGGTCATGCCTCCTTCAAGACGTGCTTTTATCCCCAACACTGGCTAAAGATGCCTGGCCAGGGACTTGGAAACTCTTCCTCTCTTCCTAAATCTGCTACAGATTCACTGTGCAACAGCAGGCGGTCCTCTCCTCTCTCTGTGGACCAGTTTCCTATCCACACATTGGACGTCATGGTTGCATAACTCACAAAGGCATTGCAAAGATAAATTCATCAGTATTTGTGAGACCATTGAATACCACAGTCATGAATTTGCTGGTACATAAAGCACATGATCTGGGTTTCCATCCACTGCCTCAGTTGAAGTACAACAGCTGTGATGCACATCATCTAGGGAAGTGATAATACAGTTCACAAAAGGTTTGCAAGCATCCCGAGCTTTGAAGAGCATATCTCTATTATTTATGTGCTTTTCTCTTTTCGCATACAATAGCTTTCAAGGTTTAGTGGCTGATAACAACAAGCAATTGCATGTCACTTACATTGTGTGATATGGGATTAATTCATGCTGTTCAAACAAAGTTTTCACTGTTTCTGAGATGCTCCCTTTCCTTCTATCTTCTCATGTCTCAGAGGAATATTTGCTTTTGTCAGGAGTCAAAACAGAAGGATGAAAGATGAGGAGACATTACTTTAAAATAGATGGTATGTCAGAAGATATTACTTGCACAACACAGGAGGAACTGAGGCAAGAGACTGGAATTGTCAGACCCATATCAACAGAGAAACCTTCAGCAGAAAGGCAAGAGTGAGTTAAATTGCTTTATGCATAGACACCATGCATGCCAATTGGGAAGGCTTAAAAGTAGGGCCAAAGTTAAAAGTCATATAGTGAAGGTGACAGTAAGCAATTCAAATTCTCCTGTAATCTTTATGCTATGCTTAACTACTAGAGAGATGTGGGTAATGAATTATCCATGGTTTTAAACTAGCTGTAGGTTATTGATCTGACTAGTTTTAGGGCCTATCTTGCCCACTTAAGTATCTGACAAAAATATGGATCAAATATAGCACCAGTTTTTGGAACTCTCTCTTCCTTATTCTTTCATGGTCATTCTCCAGCTCCTGTGTTTAAGAGACACTATTCTCATTCCTTGTTGCTATATCCAGTTGCATCAATTGCAAGGCAAGTATTGCACTTAAAAATGACATAGTTAGACTACCACTTATCTGTACAACAGGTTTTGTATCTAAAATCAACTGGGAATCCTACAGTGGAAGATGAAATTAGATTTTATGTTGTCATTGTAAAGTGTGACGGGTTTCTTTTGTATTAGCATTATTCTTAGTTTTAAGCAATTTCTTACTTGTTTACTCAAGCCCTTCTATTCAAACCACTTTTAGACATTAGTAATGAGAAATACCAATGAACCAGGCCCCAGACAAGGGCCATTTTCCTAATTTGCATATTAGTACTCTGCCCTGTGATGTGGAGCTGTTCAACAGAAAAGGCATCAGATGTAATCTGTCATTGACTTGGTTTTATGAAACAAATTTAAGAGTTAAATTTAGGCCCTCCCTTCTCAGACTCTCTCTCTTTTCTCCTTTACTACTGAATGGAGATGGGTAAAAATAAAAACTTTATTTTTAAAATTCTTAAATATTACATTTGAAAGGTATGGGCCTCTCAGAGTAGGTTTTCATATTAGGTCTTATCTAATTTACCAATTTTCACATGTCTTCCGTGTTGTCAAACCAAACTGCATGGGATGCCCTATGGAAAAGTTCTCATGCAGAAAGACAAACACTTTCTGTTTGTCCTTAGCCATCACTTATTAAAATCTTTCCTGAAATAGAAGTATAGAAGTTTTACTGGTGTTATAGAGCTTTCCATCGTGTAATTTAGTGATACTGACAATTAATACTGTTAATACTATGCCATAGATGTGTTTTGGGGTGAAAATTCATAGCATCAGAGAATCTTATGCTTAAAGCATGCTTTCATATGGTATAGATTAAAATTAAAAAAGAAAAAGAAAAAAAAAGAAACCAATAGTCTAGAAGTTACTTTCAGGGAAATAGAGGTTTTATTATGATTTTCCTTCTCCCTTTTTTGTTTATATTTTGAAATCTTAATGGGGGCTTCATCCTTTTGCACTGGAAAAATATCAAGCTGAAAATGTACACTGCAGTTTCCTACTACCTCTAGTCAGAAGCAGTTCACAGACAGGAAAAAAATGTCTACAAATCTTGAATGTGATTTCCTCAGCTTTGGAGAAATTAAAAATGTATTAAAGCAAACACACTCTGGAGTTTGAGAGACATGATTTCCAATGATGTGTGGTCTTCTGAGTTCTGCTGATTCAAGCTTGGATGATGGAGAAAAGGAAGGGAGGAAACATCAAGGTTAACCACCCACAGCTTACATCTTCTTTGTGAAATTAATCTGGATGAACCAATATATTATATCAACATTTTATGTTTGGTTTAGTATGTGCAGACTAAAGGACTTAGGAATTAAATCTCCCACCTAACACAGGAATTCATCACTTGCAGCCAGTTCAGTCCAAAAGGCAAGGAAGGTACTTCAGAAAAAGTATTTAAGTCAGCTGGCTTTATGGGAAATAAGTATCACCCCCAAAGAAACCAAACTGTGGCTTATTTTTTGATGTCAGGCACAGGCACAGACAAAAAGGCAAGCCTCCTCAACTAGCACATCAAGACTCTTCCTCATGATGCTCTTTCCAAACCATACGCTAATACCTGTTCCCTATTATTTCACCAAGATCTGTTTCCCAGCAACAAGAAATACTTTCCTGCAGAATAGCAACCCTACATGTGCTGATACAGATCACACTCCTGTGAAAGACAGACAGTATTTCTCTAAGAAACTGAATTTTTCCCCTCTGTACAACATTCATGAGACCTTCCTTTGTGCTACGTAAGCACAGATTGAGCATCAATCTGCAAAGAGGAGCCAGCGAACCTGCAAAGGAGCCAAAGAACAGAAGAAATTGGATCCTGCAGACATTTGTCCATGGTGTTTGTAAAGTCTGATTGAAGGGCACAGAAATAACTAAGGCAGCATATAGCTAATAGTAAGTCTCTGCAGATTTTAGCCTTATTCTCTGAACCCTATACTTCTCTGTCCATAAACAGAGTGAAATAAATTAACAGAATGGTCAGAGAAGACATAATGTTTTTAGCATTGGTTTTTTTTAACTTTTTAGTTAGGGTATTAAGATGAAATAAACACATACCTTACTTTTTTTATTATTTATATTTATCTAGTACATTAAATCAAGTATGAAGATCATTATTCCTCTGTAGCCAATTTTAAATTGGAAAGGAAGTTAAATCTCTTAAAGTGGAAAAAGAAAAAGAAATTACCCCAAATCATCTTAACCATACCTTAAATAATGCAATTCAGAATACAGCTCTGTTAATCTCCACTTTTAAAAGTCACAATACCATGAAAAAGTTGTTACAAAACAGTATATCTTTATTAGTGATGCTGTTATACTATCAGCACATTTGCAGTCTCAGAAGACAAACAACCAGAGAAGAGTTTTCTTTAGCTTAAGACTTTTGGCTGCAATGTATTTACTCTGTTATTGCACAAGATGACAAAGCCAGCTGTTTTTTTTTTTTTAAAGTATGGCTTTAAATCTACAACAGTGGAATGAAAAATCTGAGTGGGACATAAGAAAAAGGGCTTGTTAACATTTAAGTGAAACTGTATGCCAAAATTCATTTCAGCGCTACATTATAATCAGGCCCTTATTCCCTGGTCCAAAAACTAACAGTGGATGTATCTATCAATGGTATGCAGGCTCACAAGAAATTCTGGGCCAAACTTTGCAGTCTCTGTGGTAGGAATTTCAGGCCAGAATTTTATTAAAACCCCATTAGATTCCTGCAATTTTTGGTCATAAGCAACAGTTGAGGGGCTTTTATTTATTTGCAGATTTGTCAGTGGATCACCTAGTTATCTTCTCAGAAAAGCAAACTTAGGAAGGATGTAATTATAAAGCTCCTATAAGAGAGTTAAAGAAGAGTTAATGCACAGAATCACAGTTTAGAAAAATCTTTTTTTTTTTTCAAGGTATTGAATAGGTGAGTACAGTTACATATCACTTTATTTCTTTCATGCAGACATTTCCCCCATAAAACTTTTTTCATGTATAGAGTTATTTTACTGAATAAAGTTTGATACTTATTTCCAGTGGATTTCAGGTCATCTCCTGGGTTTCAGACAAAAACATATGGGGTTTTTTTTCAGTTACAAGTCAAAAAATGTGATTGAACTGAGCTCCCATACTGTATTACAGCTTCCTTCATTACCACTGAACCTGTTATCTGCTTCAGTGTCCTCTGAGCAGAGGAAGCTGCAGGCAGTGCCCTGTCTTAAAGTTTTACAAGAATTAAAATGAACAAACAATGAAATTCTCCAAGCTTCTGTATACTTCAGACTTTAAATAAGGAATAGATCAAAGATGAAAAAAAATAAAACAAACCACACTGAGCAAGTAACCTTCAGATAACTTCTCAAAAAAAAATCAGAAAACATCTAGCCTTAGAAAAACTGCCAGTTAAAGAACAGCTGAGTGCTAGCTGCTTGCGTGTAAGCAGAGTTTACAAATAAACAGCACCCATATCACTAATTTGCCTAGTGCAGGGTTATACCCTTAACAGCTGATTTGAGCTTCTCTGCCACAGTGGATTCCACAGTTGTTGCTAATAAGTGAACAGCTTTTGAATTAATGTCTCTGAGACTGAGGAGCACCCAGGGGAAACTTCTGACCTAGCAATGCTAAAACTGCCACTGTGAAAATATGTGGATAGCAGCACATGTCGTATTTCACCATGTAGAGTGGCACGTGTGCATGTGCATGGGGGAGGGCTCAGGTTTCTACGGGTTCGTGTGTGTCTTTGAAAGAGGTACCCACAGACACATTTGAAATCTGTTAGGCTTAAAGGAGGGAAATATCACAAGACAATGACTTACCACCCACTGTCTTTTGCAGGCTATTGCTACGTAAAACTCAATAGTTTTCAAAATGTGCTTTTTCCCTTGGTTATCTTGTTTTCTCTGGTGTAGAGAGGTGTGTATATATATATACATATTTTTCTGTTCATATTGCTTCAGTGATCTTTCGAATTATGCTATTATTTCAAAAGACACTTCAACAAAAAATAAAACACCATCTGCCAAAAGCTGGTGTTTCTGTAATTTGTTTTATAATTATACAGCAGTATGCTGAGGGGGCACTCCTTTCCGTTCCTAGAAAAACTGTTTGCTCTTGCAAAATTACAGTCTGTTAGATAGTTATTGTATGTTTATGGAGTTTTTTTTCTTCCAGACAACATGCGCAATCAAAGACCTTTTTTTTCTTTTTCTTTTTTACTTACAGACTACTTTTTTCATTACCCTTTTGACCCATATTAAACTTATGGAGCACTCTAAGACTAATTGTTGGTGCCTGCCTATTTTCCTCCACCTCCTAATGGAGATGACTCTTACTATCATACAAAAATACATGTTCTCCATGTATTTTTGGAGTATTCTTCACTTAATATCAGGTTAGTATTTTCTTGCTAATGACATTCTAAGTCTTTGCAATTTTCTCCACTTCTGATGTAGAAGTCTACTACATATTTTAAGAAAATAATGAACACATGCAAACTTAACACAGTAAAGATCACCATTTCTTCATTTCAGGTTGACAGCAACTCACTGATAATTTTCTCTGACTACAGTTTTTCACTCAGTTGACCATCAATTTTACAGCAGTTTCATTCGCATCACAAATTCCTCCGTTATGCAAGATTCTTACTTCAGTACATATACATCTTATCAAATAATTGTGTCTTATTAGCTAAATTAGCTATTCTGTAACAGAAGAAAACCAGATTGGTTAGGCAGGATTTGTCTTGACAAATCCATGTTGCTGATTTCCTATCACCTCATTATTCTCCAGAATTTACAGTCTTATAAGAAGAAATATTCCATTGTCTTGGATTTGTTACCTGAATTATTATAGCTATGTCTGGGAGCTCTTCTTGGTCCATTTTCCTCTCAAGTGTCTGTGTTCATATTCCCCATTTCATGGGACCAGCTTAAATATTCTGCAGCTTAATGATTTAAATTAAATGGTCTAATGATTCTTCAGCTTAAAAAGAAGGAAAATATGCTTTTAATTTCTTATTAATATTTGATAAGATCTAAAAATAATTTTTTTAATGAATCTGAGGCTTTCCTTTAACCCCACAAATGTCATAGTTATTCTAGGGTGATTTTTTTTTTGTTTGCTGTTTGATTAATGAAATGAGACCTGATATTTGCACTTAAATTGCTTCCATGCAGGAGCTGAGCATCACACACTAAGAGATACATCACAAGGTCCAACTCAGGTTGCCAACATTCAAATCTGATTGCAGTACATGGCCATTAGTTTTCCTTTTTTCACTAAGACAGCCGTCCTTCCTTTGAGATCATCAGTTCAATGTACAAGAATTATTTAAGAACAAACCCACTGTAGAAAGTTTGGTTCTGCCATGTTGTTTATACACCTTTCCTATGAAGAAAGACAAGATGAAATGGTAGAAACAGATTCATACGCAACAATGCATGTGTTCCAAAGCTTACTTTCCTTTTTAGCATTTGTTTACAACTTTGTCCATGACTTCTTTGCCACGCTCCATATATATATAGTACAGTATAAACAAAATTTAAAAGAAATATATCTTCTCCTTATTGTTAGAAATCAAAAGCATTTTACAAAGGGGATTTATCCATCACATAGATTACACCTTTGCCCAACTGGTCTACCACCCACAGTATTATTAGGAGCACCCAAGAAACACCAGATGACTGAATATATCAGAGAGACCTATTTGAAAGTTAAAAGGTTTAAGACCTATGTACTAAAGACCGTAGCTGGTGATGGCATTTGGCAGTGTGCTGGTAGTTTGAACTCATTAAATGCAACTGATGGTATCAGTCTTTTTTCTCTCGACGTCTACCTCTCATGTTGCAAGAACTGTTCCTTGTTCAGGCAGAAAGTACCTTCATCATATGGATTTGAAGTCACTGTGCAAAGGTAGACCACATCAGTCACTTTGGTGTGCCACTATCATTGCCAGATTTACTTACGTAAATCATCAGGATTTACTCAGAAATAAAATCCCTACAATTCAGGTTGGATCTTCTTTTCTGTAAGCAATCTGAACAGCCAAGAAATAATACTGGGATGAGAGTGCTCTAAATGCTTACAAAGAGTATGTGACAAACAGGTCTTGCATGGCCCCAGAATATGCAATATGTCATGGTAAAAAATTACATGAAATCTGAGTGACGGTAGGGAGGGACAGGACAAAATCACATTGACTCTGGAGATATTGTCTTCCATGACATAAAAATGTGTATCAAAAAGCAAAGTACATCATAAGCTGTAGATAGACTGAAAGTTCCTCTTTTATTTTTTTTTTTTTGGTTCTCAGGTGTCAACGTTCAGACCAGTAACAACTTTACTTGAATCAGGACTTCATAAGAAACACAATAGGACTTCCATATGTGGCTCAATTTAATAAAAAGTCTGTTTTCTATGTCATGTTAGTCCAGTTTTGAAAACCATTAATTTTTTTTATTTGTATATCAAATTCTTTTTTGTATATCAGTCATATCAGTTTTGTATATCAGTCCTGTTCTCTTCTGATTTTTTAAAATTATAAATAGTATTTTGGACACACATCAAGTCTCAGGGTTTTGAATTTTACCTTTTACAACAATAATAAAATACAGACACCATTCAGATTACCTGAATACATAATAGCTAGAACAAGTAAATCAATTTAAGCAAGGAAGTTGAGCCTAGTTTCATACTACATCTTCAGCTATTTCTGGTGGCTTAAAGAACCTAAAGCTTCATTAAGCGGTGGAACAATAAGCTTTGATACTATTAATTATTTAAAGGGATCACTATAAAGAAGAAAAACTTCTGGAAAGTGACTTTGTGAAAAATGAGATTGGGAAAAAGAGACAGCTGATATCAGAAGAATGCATACCACGGTATTTAGTATCACACATTGCAGGAGCTAAAAAGCCCTACAGATCTTTATTTGGTCTAAGAAGAATATAACTAAATTTCACAACTCTCCACTACTTTCAGGGCAAATTTTAAAGCTGTGAATTCATCAGGAAGGGCTCAGAAACAATGAGCTTAAGATATATATTTAGAGTGCAGTGAAGTAAAATAATACGGTGTCCCAAATGTAGGCAGAGAATGAAATTAAAATTACCATCTCTGATGTTCAAAAAACCAAGTTATAGCTGAGATAATTTTGTAGAATTTTTTTGTCATTTTATAAATGAATATTGTATCCAAATTAGAAAAATTTAAAACTGTAAAATGTGACAAAATATTAAAACCTAATATTTTAAGCTAGTCTTTATACATTAAAGGACACAAAAACCTTAAAATAGGACTTCACATACAAAGATTGATGGTATCGTATCCTTCGCAGAAAACTAGAGGACAGGTAGTCACTAGTCCTGAAATTCTCATCAACTCAGAATGAAGGGGGAGCATAAACAAAACCAAACTTCTGACATTTTTAAGAAAAAGCTGAACCCTACTCCAACACACACTTCTGAGCAAGAACTGAGCAATGATAAGAATAAAACAGATTTGATCTGCCTTTGTGACTTTTTTTTCTGTGCATAAGCATCACAGGGAGATTACTAAAAGGATACTCCACTTGATGGTCTAAAATAAAGGTTGACATGAAAGAGTTAGCTCTTTCTCCCCACCCTCTCTCAGTCACACAGATGCAAAAATCGAACCTTGATGTGCAAGTTTTACAACCAATAAGTAACGTAATTACCAAGGTGTGTCATAATTGTCTTCCGAATGGAGCAGCAGCTCTCCTAGCACTTGCATCTGCCTTTGCTCCATGCTTAGGAGCCAAGCAGGAGAGGAGGTCAACCTAACACCGCTGGTCATGACTGAAAGCTGCCTGCTGAGGTTCCAGTTTTCATCGTAAAGCAGGGGAACCATGATCACTTTAGATGCTTTTAGTTTAGTTAGCTTTTTCTCTTGGGCTTGCAGTAGGAGAAACCACAAGAGCCACAATACCAGAGCAGTGGTCCAGCAGAGGTCTGAGACTCCTTCATCCAATTCTTATGAGCACTTCTAACCCCCAAGTTTACAGCCCCAAAGTCAGAGTGTTTGCATCCCTTCCAAAGCCATTTATTCCTCTTAGGTATTTACTTTATCAGCTCCAAGTAGTCTTGTTGCCCATATAAAAGGCTATGCTTTTTTTAAAAATCCTGACAAATTCTTAAGCTCATTAGCATCTCAGGACAACCTTTTCTACTTTTAAATGAAACACAATAAATTACATCTATCATTCAATCTACCACCTGTTTCATAGAGAACTATGATGAGTTCTAAGATTATTTCAAAAGAAATGAAAAGTCGTACTGAATACATGAAATAAATACTAATGTCTCTTTGGGCAATAATTTTCTGTATGTGCTTAAGCATGTAACTTCATAGCTCCACTTCTCAGTCTCTTTGTCCTCTTTGTCTTTGGCTGTATGCTTTTCATGTATTAATCCATTGATTAATACATATTTACTATGCTGCCTAGTAGACGTAAGCCCAAATACCTGCATCAGATTGTAGGGGAAAATATAATAGAAATGGCTAATAAAATCCACAGTTGTAGTAATAGTATCTATACTCACATTAAGTTTACTGATGCTCTGCTACACATGTGGGCCTCTACAAAAATTGCCAGTAGATTTACCCACCTTAAAATTACAAAGATCATAGAGTTAATCTTGTCTAACCTGCTGCTTAACACAGGCTGTTGAGTTTCAGCCAACAATTTCCACATTACGACCACAATTTCTGGTTGTGTTTCATGAACAAGTATCAATCTTGTTTCATCAAATTCTTATTATTTACAAAACATAAACAGCCTCATATATGTGCTCAGCAAGAGGGCTTTTGAACAGTTTTTGTTTACTTGAGATCAGGCTATTCCAATTCATTGTTTACAAGCATTTTGATCATTTTTGCTGCAGGATGCAGCTGAGTGTGTAACTTCAGTTTTCACTTACTCTGTTTTAAAAAGCTCTTTCAGAGTTGCAACTATTTTAAAGCATTACAATGTAAATACAAAGAAATCAAGTTAGAGCTCTGTTTCCAAATTAAAGTACAAATTCTGTGATCACACATGTGCATAGGTACTAAGATAATATTCAAGCAGGGTTGAGCTTACAACAACCAAGACCTGAAGCATCTGTGCCTAATAATAAGCACAAAGGAGGTATTTCACAGCAGTTCTATTCACAATGAGCTTGTTGCTGCTGCAGTTGGAAATGCTTAATATAACACCATATGAATTCAGTAACTTTCAAAGATCAGAACTGAAATCTTGCACAGATCCCTAGATATAACCTGGAAGACAGGGTGCCTAATTTTTTAGGGTGCCAACTAGGATTCTTACTATGCAATCATTACTATTATTTATGGCAAGGCTGGATTGGATTTACCTTAACAGAAGTCAAAACAGGTCTTCAGTTATCTACCAGTTCAAGAAGACGTGGACCAAACATTTGAAAAGGGTAATCAAACAGAGGAAAACCACTAGCAGTCCACGGCTGGCTAGCAAAGACTTCTAGCCACTGTAGGAAGTTCCTTATCATATCCTGCCATGCAAAGAAGGGAAATTCTGACATATTCCTTTTTCTCTGACTTGGTGAACTCCTTTCCAGCCACTACAAAATCTTTTTGTCTGTGATAAATGATGTAACTAGGGTGTAAAAACTGTTTAAAGAACTTTTTTTACTTTTTAGCTAATCACATCCAATAATTTTTTCAAGTAAATTCAAGTACAGCTCAAGACATTTTTTCAAAGTAAGAGTTGTACAGAGGTATTGAAGGTGCTCTCCACTTCATCCAAATACCTTTTCCATGTTTTTATATCAAACTCTGGACTTTGCTTCTCACTGATATATAAATAAAAGGACATAACCATATTTTGTGAATTGTTTCACCTATGTCTTAAGGATCAAAAAGAAAGAAACAAAATGAAGACAGATTGTAAAAAAGCTTAATGAGGAATGAAGGGGGGATGAAGGTATATAAAACACAAATTATAGATCTGTGGTGACTGTCATGAAACCTGATTCAGTGCACAGTGAGTTACAAGCCAGTCTGACACAAACCACACAATGATAATCTATTCCTTACTTCAGGCTGAATTAAAAATTCTTTATAGCTTTTTTAGTTATTCATAGACATAAT
This sequence comes from Gorsachius goisagi, assembly GCA_018403395.1. Classification (NCBI taxonomy): domain Eukaryota; kingdom Metazoa; phylum Chordata; class Aves; order Pelecaniformes; family Ardeidae; genus Gorsachius; species Gorsachius goisagi. Next base: position 17,439 of record BOSO01010767.1, on the reverse strand, counting down.
TTGCTTTTGTTGCTTAACTGTGGCTATCATTTATTTTAATGCTTTATTTTAATGCTTTATTTTTTGCCTCCTATCATTTCAAGTTCCCATCTGTAAATAATCTTACTGCTACAATGAAAAATACTATTCAAAATCTCCCATTTTCCCTCTTTTTGCTTGGAAAGACTTTAAGCAGCCACATAAGCACTGCGGATAATTAATCTTAAGTTTTCCTGAAAAGAGTTTTCTCATGAGTTTCTCAATTCTTTCTAGGTTCAGCCAGTCAGGAAATAAGATAGCGTGGACAATCACTGTGACTTGTACTACCTTGTATTAACTGAAGAGACTAGAAGGAAAAGCAGCAGTGCAATTGATTAGAGCAAGCCTTGTTGAATCTCTAGAAGTAAATGGTTACTAGCTCATGGGAACTGGTATTAGCATATGATAGGCTTTTCTGTAATTGAAAAGACTCCTGTCTATGGACACAAATTTAGATTGCTTTTTCTATGATACAGAAATGAGTTATACACTACGTGGAAGTTAAGGTGAGTTTTATGCTATATGTCTATTTCTGACATAGAAGACTCCTTTTACTGGCTTCAGTTACAGTCTCTCCTTCTGATCCTAACAGTTTTTTCCAAACAACATTCACACCCATGGTTGAGACTGTACTATTATTGTTCACTGTAATAGCATTTAGAACCTGAACCAGAAGCTCATGCGGTCAAACATGGTGCAAGCCTACTATTAAAAAACTATGCCCGCTCTCAAGTCTCAGTGGCCAGCTTCAGCAAGGCTTGGGACAATGTGGCTTCATTCTCTTATCCTCATGCTGGCCCTTCTGGGTGCTGTTGTTAGTTTTAGCTTTTCACTTTCTGTAGACACTCATTTAATTTTGGATGCTTAATCACCATTAATCACCACTGCTATCTAATGTTATTTTAAACCATTTTCTGCAGAGCATCCCTTACCATTTGTTATCCTCTTCTTTTTCAACAACAGGCTGAATTTTATTCTTTTTAATTTGGAGCCCACAAAAGCTGAAGCTGAACGTATGAATACTATCAGTAAATGCTGTCACCAGCTTCTTTAGAAAACAAACCGTAACACAATTCTCTTTTATTTTTTGCCACATTTGAGTAAAACTAACAAATATTCTTCATTGCTTACATTACTTTCATCTTCCTCAGCTGTTAACAAAAGCACAAAACTAAATGGATCCACTACCAGGATCTGGAAAACAACACAGTGGATAAACATTTAAGAAACCTGTCTCTCATGCTAGCCTAAAGGGCAGAAAAACCTCGGCTCTTTACCTCTTTGTAACTCATTTCCCTAAATAATAATTCTTTCTTATAAACACTTTCATACCTAGGTGGAGTAGTAGTATGTCTTGTAAAGAAATTGTTCTGCTTGATTGCTATTAAGTGCTGACAGATACTACTTTTGAATCCTTCTGGTCACATACAAGAATTTCTTTCTAATAAAATTTTCCCATAACTAATGTGGTTATCAAATATTAAGGGAACACTGAATCAAAAAGACTTTCTGCTTGTTGGAAGAAAGAAAGAATACATTAAATGAACTGCTAAGTAGCCTTATTAATAGGAAACGTATGTTAAAATAATGTGCATGCACAGTGTTATTGCACACTATGTGCCTTGTCTTATTTGTTCTATATTGTTCTCCATTCTACAGCTTGGAAGCAATTTACTAACAAGGAATTACTGATTTTTTCATCCTAATGTATTTAGTAGAGCAGAGACAGCATTTTGTTAACTTTAGGCCTTGATTTTTATTTGCACATAAAAAGAAATATGTTAAAAAACACTTAAGGCTGTAAAATCAAGCACTTGAAGCCTGGGAAATAAAAAAATAGAAAGTTGTGATCCCACAGAAGAAGCTTTTGTATCTTCTTGTAATAGTAGTAGTAGTAATAGTAGTAGTAATATCAGACAAAATAGGTAGTCTTCCTAGCTCTGTGCCAAGAACTGTTGAACTGTTTTTTCTGTGTTTTTTGGTATTTGGGGGACAGTTTTGACCACTTAGCCTAGGGGAGCAAACTGCAAATTTCAATCAAATTGGCTGAAGTATTGCAAAATGAAAACAGTGAAAAGAACATCTTGTAATGGGTCAAGCAATCTTAATGCTGGCCTCTTTTTCATTAAATGGTCATGAAAAGTCTAATGTGTTTTGAAAGTCAAGTCCTAAGACCGATAATTGCACTTCACTGTCATCCAATAATCTCATCGCAGTCATTACTGAAGTATACTTCACTTAATGCCTGGAAATGAGAACACTGTTTCCTCACCTTAATGCTAGGGCACTGGGACTCAAAAGATTGAAGAGATTGAAGAGAAACTTTCTGACAGAAGTGGAAACAGAGTCCAGATAACCTCACTCAGTATTTGAGCCACAAATACCATTCCCCTTAATAAAAGCACAAGGCTAGATAATCATATAAAAGATATAGAAAGTCAAGCTGAGAAACTTGAAAATAAATCTGAAATGATGAAAGCTAATAAGAGCTTTGCAGCTGGTGTGAGACAGGCTAAATGGAACTCAGAGAGGAAAACTGAAAGAATAGACTTGTAGGAAAACTAAATATGTAGGACTGCTGACAGTTCCTACAGGTAAGGGGGGAAATGTCCCAGAGGGATTCAGAGAGAAATATTAGATGTTGATGAGGAAAATTGTTCTTGCTACAAGAAATACTGTCATAAGAACTCCCACCAGAGACTGAGGGAACAGATATTAAGTATGTGTAATAACTGAAATAAAGGCAGCTGCATACAGACTCTGCTTTCATGTGGGGACAAATCATCACCGATTGCATGTACAGAAAGCTCCAGGTAATCTTATTCCAGAAAACACTTTTCATGATACTTTTAATCTTCATTCTGCAGACCTGTAGAGTGAGAAGTCAGTGAGGTGCCTGGACAATGCTGCTTCTATAGCTGGGAAAGGAAATGCTGTTTATTGGCAAAGAAAGCTGGCAGCAAAATCACAAATCACCGTCTCTAAATTAGACATCACCTAAAGCACTTCAGTAGTGGATTTCCCCTCTCATTGGACACATGGCAAAATTACAAATGTGCCCATAATTAGCATAAATCAAGCATAGCTCCCCTGCAGTGACTGGAAATTCAGACATGAAAGAAGTGTGTACAAGATTTTAGTTTAGTTTAGGGTTGTCCATGGATGGGCAGTCTGAAATTATCTTATTTGAGAATGGAAATTTTAATATTCAAGGCATAGCTCTCTTGCATAACTGCAATACAATAATAACAATTAATTTTAAAACCAGAAGACTCTAAGCACAAGCAAAACAGACTCATAAGACTGACCTTTAAGCTCCAAATTGTGTTGTTTTACCTGGATTTTTACAAAGAACTTTCTTTAAAATTTGGCAGAACACTTGGTAAATCAGAATCTAGAGAAGATAATATGTGATAAAAATATATTTTTGGTATATCTGTCATGTTAAGCAGAAAGACTTTTTCTCATTTTGCAATAATTGAACCATTTGTTACTATGAGAACAATTTTAGCCTCTTTCAAGAAACAAGAATTAAGTCATCCATGTAAAACATCTTCCAAATAAAGCCCTGGATGGGAAAGCTTTAAAACTAATACTGAAAACAAAGTTTGTTCCAGGAACAGGATTGCTAACAGAGCTTGTATTTCAGAGGACTTGAGCGCACCACTTTGTGGTCTGCTCCAGAAAAGTCTCTCACTCATTCTGCTCCACATCTCCATAGACCACCTCTCTCCTGCAGCATTTAGACCTACTTACCTATTTATATCCCTCCATCACATATTCTTTTGAGCGATCACCTTCCACCCATGCTCCCAATGTCTGGGGCTGTCTCTGCTCACTCTGTGGGTCACTGGGTCCCCTTACGACTTTTGCTTCATCAGATCAAACTTTGTGTCTCTAGCCTTCAGCCAGCTCCACATAGTCCAAAACTTGGTGAAACTTGCTATTCCTGAGGTTTATTTGCTTGATACAACTGCAAAATTCTTATTTTCTTTGGAAACAAGGCTAGAGTCAACTTTTTGTTGGGCTGCAGCAGGCATACAGCTTGGCTGTAAAAAGGTAAAGATCCATCACTGGAAACATCTTGGACATAAGAAGGTAGTTTCAGTCAGTTGAATTCCTAGTGAAGAGGGCCACACAGTAGAAAGTGCTTCTGAAAGACGACTTTGTGTATCCTATGTGCAGAACTGCTCCAAGAAGCCCCAGATTGCTGCTACCCATTTCAACGAATGACAGGTCTTTGCCAATGAAAGTTCCCAGTCATCATTTTGGCACTGGCATGGGAACATGAAAGGGAGCAGACTGTTGTTGGGCATTCGTAGTCCTAAGACCATCCCTGACAGCATATATTGATTTTGTCTGTGAAAGCAAATGGGAACATCCTTTAATTTTCACCTACAGATGTCTGTGTTTATGGCCCTACCCTGTTCCCCAGCCTCTCCTTTGTCACTGATATAGCCACACTTCTGCCTTGCCCTTGTCGTCAGTTAGGACTGTGTAAGATGTCACCCTGCCTTGTTGCTGAATAACAATACATACAGAGATAAGAATTTGATTAAAGGATGCAAAAAGGGAAATGTATGCCACATTTCTACATCTCTGCATTCAGTAACAAAAAACCAGTAATACTGATATGCAAATATCTATATAATGCCTGAAATAATCTGCACAGATAGACCATAGAAATTAAAATCACTTGGGAAATTGATAGTCAGTGCATCCCAAAGGTTATTATATGGAAGAGAAGAAAGAAATAAATCATAAACATTACTTTATAAAATGAATATTTCATGGTGATTTAGCGGATATGGCCCCATGTTTCCGTTAGGAAATTTTCTGAGATTTATATTATCTCTACCAGAATATTTTAAACACATCTTTAAAGAACACATGGTGGCTTATTTTGCAAAGTGAGCAAATGAAATCTTCTAATTTCATTTGCTAAATAAGATATTTTATAACCTATTTCATAAAGAAGCCAAGTTTCTGGTTTACATAATGGACAAAAGCTGCTGACTATTTTTTAAATGAGGTAGTGAAATTGCCTATTGTTCTGGAGAAGCAATTTTTCAAAATCATTCTAACTTACATATTTGCTGGCTGAGCCTATCAAATTTACTCACAGAACAGCTTTCAGAAAGTTGCAAGCAATAAACATATTTACCCACAGCTTCTGTGTAATGATTCATACAAAATCTAAACAATTGTTCATATATACGCACATATTAGGAGAGATTAAATTTTGTGCCTTCACTTATTGAAATTTTCATATATGATGAACAGTCTTTAAGAACACCACAGATCTGGTCCAAAGCTCTAAAGAAAACTTTTTTTTTCCCACACAGTTTTCATTATATAAAAAAAATTATCTCAAAATTTTGTATTCACAAGATTTGAGTTAAAATAAAAGAATGCATGAAATTATATTCCATATTTCACATGAAAGTCTTTGACAGATTTCAATATCATGAACACCAACCTGGACTTCAGCCTTAAAGATATTTTTCTCAAATCAAGTTCTGAGTCTTAGTTTAAGGTCACAATCCAAACATAATAGAACCATCTGAATATACCAACCTGTAAAGTATTTGTGGTATTTTCAAGCAAAGTTCAGTGCAAACTTTCTTGGCATTAGTAGGTAATACCACTACTTAGTAGGTAGTGCCTGGAGTGTTGTGATGGAGGGATACAGGTTTTTTAGATAGGAGAGGCTGGCAAAGTGAGGAAGGGGAGTGTTCCTATCAGTAACAGACCGTTGGGAATGCACAGAGGTCTGCCTTGGGATAGGTCAGGAGTCAGTCAAGACTTATGGATCAAGATTAGCAAGCAGACCAACATGGGTATCATGGTAGTGGATACCTCCTTAGACCACCTGATCAGATAGAAGTAGATGAGATTTTCTTCAAACATCTGGAAGAAACCTCACATTCGCAGGCTGTGGTCCTCAGGGGACTTAAACCATCCTGATATCTGCTGGAAGGAAAATAGAGCAGGACCAAGCAATCTGAGAGATTTCTTTAGTGCATTGATGGCAGCTTCCTGGCACAGGTAACTGAGAAGACAACAAAGGAAGGGTGCTTTACTGGATCTCATTCTCAAAGAAGGAAGAACTAGTGGGGGAGGTGAAAGTCAGAAGCAGCCTTGGCTGCAGTGACCACGAGACAGTGGAGGTCAGGATCTTAAAGGGAGATAGTAGGGCCAAAACCAGGAACATAGCCCTAGATTTCAGGGAAGCAGATTTCAACTTGTTCAGAGATCTGCTTTGATGTATCCTGTGGGATACCCAGGAGAGAAAGGAAGTACAGCAGTGTCAGCTAGTAATCAAGGATCACATCCTCTGATCTCAAGAAGGGCCCATCCTGACAAGTAGGAAATCAAGCAAATGCAGCAGGAGGCCTGCATAGACAAAGAAGAGCTACTGACCTAATTCTGATATAAAAAGACAGAGTACAAGAGATAAAAGCAGGGGCAGGTGACCTAGGAGAAGTGTAGAGCTGCTGTCTGACCTTGCAGGGATGAGGTTACAAAGGTCAAGGCCAACCTGGAGTTGAATCTAGCACAGGCTGTGAAGGACAACAACAAAGGTTTCTACAAGTATATAAATGACAAAAGGAAAACTAGAGAAATTTTGGGTGCTCTGCTGAATAGGTCAGGGGAACTGGTGTCTCAGAGAAGACTGCCTCAGAGAAGGCCAAGGTACTCAATGCCTTCAAAAAAATGTTCCTAGAAGTATTACAGTTACATTAGCAATGTCTTTCTCAGCTACTACTTTATACAGCTGTTAGAGGTTACATTAGAACAATACAGAGCCATTCAGATTATAGAATCATTTAGGTTGGAAAAGACCTTTAAGATCATCAAGTCCAACTGTTAACCTAATAGCCCTGCCATCCCACCACTAAACCCTGTCCCTAAGTACCTTATCTGCCCGTCTTTTAAATACCACCAGGGATGGGGACTCAACCACTTCCCTGAGCAGCCCGTTCCAATGCTTATCATAGTGACTTTATTACATTGCATTTATAAATTATTTATTTACTGCCTTACTTATGGCCACCAAAGGCTTCACAGTCATCTTCCAAAATGTTATGCAAAGATAGGAGGTCTTTTCCACTTCAGAGCTGGAAAAAGTGAGAAATGCAGAATGCAAAATCAGTGAAGTCCAAAACACTTAGTCATTTCCCTGTCTTGTACAAAGCTCTTGTTTGCAAGGAACACAAGCTTTTGCAATGGTTATGTGCATTCGTGTGCATCTGTTTGCAGAAGGAAAGCTCATCTTCACAGATGCTGGCTTAAACATTTGAAGAAAGAGAACTTTTTTTGTAGCATAGGCATTAGATAAATTTATGACAAGAAATTGAATCTGTAGATGTATGGAAGTTTACCACAATTTACCTGTAATAATAAAATCCAATCATACCCGAAGTGCTTAGTACACTCAGTCTTGTCTTACTGTATAGATAGTATCCTGAGAAATAATGAAACATTTTCCTATTGATATACCACAGAAAAGCAAACTATGCATGAGATGATCCCTCTTTTGTGGCACCTCTATAGATTTTGGGATTAACAATTGGTAAATGAGCCTTTTAATTTTAGTTCATTGATTTGAATAAAGCACAGGGAAGACATTTTCTGATTGTTGTTCACATACAGAAACTGATGGTCTAAATATGGAATATTTTAGGAATACTTAGGTTATTATTTATAGCCATTTTTTATGTAGAATTAGGTCACAAGAATAACACCTACGTACTTACATGAGTGGAGAAATAATGGCAGCATGACAGGTTTAGGTCTTCACAGAGCAGGATTCATGGAGTACGTGCCTTTCCAGGTTACAGAATTACTCTTTTCAATCAAATATGCAGGTCTTCCAGAGGAAGGAAGCCTTACTTTCTTCCTTCCTTAATACCAAGATGCAGGTTTAGCAGACCAGTAAATGTATTTTCTTGAAAGGGAAATTAGGAGTGACTAGCGAAAATGTAAGACCTAATTTTATCCTGGATGTTATACAGGTAAGGAGTGATTTTAATGAGCGTCAAATTCCATTTGTTACCTTCCCCAGGCATTGGTAGCTAATTCACTGGCCCTGCTGGCTTGCACTGTCATTGTCCATCATAACTTCATACAGGATTGTGCTCACAGGGGGAAAAAATAGTTACTTAGGAAGTCAGAAGTTATTCTGCTTGTTGTGCAAATCACAGCAGCAAGGCTGAAATGAACTCTTTTCAACAGATAACTAGCACAGAGAGCGTTGTGATGGGGAGTATTTTACACTGATTTCCTTTGCAATTCCCATCCATGGCAATTTTACAATATAAAAGCCATAAAAATGTTTACTCCAAAATTCCAGAGCTCTGCTGCTTTTGAAAGATGTACACAACTAAATCAGCCCCCTGTAGTTAAACCAGACACAGAAAAGATTAAATTGTCTCTCTCTCTCTGTACAAAAGCTTAGAATAAATCAGTGATTCCTGTGTGAAAAGACATATGAATACCACATATATAATGGCTGTATAAATCATCCTTGCCTCAGGGAAGAAAAACCGCTAAAGCCTGAAAGCCTGGGATGCATCACCAGCCACTGATGTTCCAGATTATCTTCTCTAAAGCCTTCATGCTAATGGCTGGGGTATCCTTTTCCCAAAACCTTCAGCCTTTATTTCATGTGCATCTTCCTTATGGTAGCATATGATAGAAAAAAACATGTATAAGGGAAAACAGAGGCCCTCTGCATTCATAGGAAAGTTGTGGACTTTTTGGCTCATGGACAGTCTTCCTCTTATGCCTACACCTGCCTCCTTTGTGTTTTCAGTGTGTTGCCACTCAAATTCTGCGTTGCCTTGCTTACTGGAGATCCACATCAGTGGAAAGCTTTGGGGGGCGGGGGGAGGTGGTTGTGGGGTGGTGTCAGAATTCCAGATGGGTCTCTAAAACAAAGCTGGTTTTCTCTTTTCATTTTTCATTGGTCCAAGATATTTAGATTTGAGATATGAAGCAGGAATTCCAGACTCCTATGGAAACCCTTTTTTTCCTTCTGGACACTGAAGTATTCAGGCTACATACTATGACCATTCCTTTTATAGTGTCTTTCTCTTTTATATGCTCTGAATTTTTTGGCATAGTTACTGTGCTACATTCTGCAGTGGTATATTGCTAAGGAAAATGGAGCACCAACCGGGTATAGACATAATTTAGAAGAAAGAAATAATAAATTTGTATATTATATGCTAAGAAGAATGATAGATCAGTATCAACTATGTTAACTGAGGACAGAATATGTAACACTGAGGTGTTTTTCTCATTATGTTTGTTTATTGGCATTAATATTGCAAGGAAAAAAAATCTCACAGCCTGATCAAGAAATGTAGTAGTAATTAACTAATCAAACAACATATAGCTAGTTTGAGTACAATTTGCAGTAATTAGAACTTGAAATAACAGCTCACAATATTCGTCAATATAGACATACTAGGTATATTATGTGATTAGCCTCTTGGTAGCAAGATTTCATTGTTTATATTTACTCCTGTCATATATTTACAGATATAATGCACTGTATTTTGGAGGTGTCACTCCATTAAATCTGAATACCAGCAATTTTTAAAAATAATGAATTATGCTTTGTAATATAACTTCCTTGTTCATGTATATTGCTGTGTGTACTTACTTGCATGGCTACATTTTAACTTGAACAACATTCCTGACATGTCGCTTCATCTTTTCCACAAATTAATAAGAATTTACTATCCTACTAATAGCACTTATTAAACATATCCAGATAACTACATGATGTTCAGCATTTACGTCCTAATAGCTTAAAGTAGAATAACCTACCAACCCATTAGGATTAAGGCAGCGTTATCCAGGAAATATTCTTTATCTTAAATTAATTTTAGCAACTTCTTTGTATGTACATAAGCATAACTGTCTGATACTCCTGAAAGAGTCAAGCTCAGATATCATTCCATATTTCAAAACTGTCAGCTTTTTTTCACATGACCTGCAAAAACAAGATGTCCATTTTTAAAAAGTGACTCTTGCCTGTCTTCTTTTTGTGACCACAAGGCTCATTCACTCCATATTTTAGATTGTGATGCTGGGTTTGTATTCTCTCATCATCACCTACCACTAGGTTCAGCTTAGGTCCTACAGGTTGTAAGAAACTTTTGTATTCATTCCCATAAACAGATCATCTTGCAGTCTTGGTCCCAGCGACAGGGACCCTTGAAGAACCAGGGAGCCTGTTTAGCTCCCCCTTTTTGTTCAACTTAATTTTTTTGCATCTAGGCTGTAGTTAGGGAGTGAAAGCCCAGCAAAGGACCAGCTGAGAAGAAGACAACATTTCCGATACCACATTGTAAGTGGCTTGATTGAGGAGAAAATGGCTTGCAAAAGTATCACTTACGGATTGTATGATCCCAAGAAGTGATAGCAAAACAACTAAAGAAATTGTTGGATCTATACACTGTGATGACATCCTTCTACTTCAATAAATATGGGCTGGTTAATGACACTTCTACAGAAGGAAGCATCAAGTTTGTGCAGAAATCTGATCACATCACCTTTAGTAAATGAATCCAGACTCAAGTCTAGAAGGACAAATGGCTCAAACCAGTTACAGGGATAATTTCTGTTACCATAAAACTGCCCTGTTACTGAGTGTAACCTAACCAGAAACACCATGCACATGAATGAGACTTGTCTACCGAAGCCCAGCTCCAAGTGACCAGACTAGTCTAGTACAAGTGAAAGCCTGATCTCTCTCTTCTTTGGTAATTATCTACATGGCATCACTTCCTCTTCTTGATTAGATAATCAAATGTATTTAAAAAAAAAAAAAAAAAAGGACAGAAAGAAATAAAAATTATAACGAACTTCTGAAATTAAACTACTGACAAATCACTGTTGAGGAAATAGATAGTCCACCTGTTAGTCTGATACAAAACTACAGTAGTTAGACGCAGGTTAAATAATGCATTTATTTAAGCAGGGACTGAAAATTCTTGGCTTCTTGAAACCAAGGCTAAATCAAACCATTTTTATTGAAAATGCAAAATCCTTAAAAAGCAATCATAGGTCAGGTGATGAGTAAAGACCAAATGTATGTAATAATAATAGGCACAGGCATCAAAACCAAAACAGAGTCTAGCATAGGAATGAGAGGTACGCAAAATCAAATCAAATAGATTATGGATATATAATGTGATGACATTATCTTTCAGTGCTAACCTTCTCTAGACTAATCCTTCCTGAGGTATTCTTAGAAATTTATATTAAGCGAAAAACTGCAGATACTTTATCAAAAATGTAGCTGCCAGCCGATTCCCCTGATTACAAACAAAGTGATTCTCAGTGGAAGAAGCTTCGAAAAGACACTTTGTGGCAACAGACTCATCTACAACAGAAACAGTTGCTACATTTCTGAGAAAAAAAATCTATTAAAATGAGAGAGAAAATGAAACAACAGGTGTCAAAATATCAGACAGCACTTAAAGCACCATTAACATGCACACATTTTGCAAAAAAAAATAAAATAAAAAATTATCATTAAGAAACCTCTAGGGCTATAAAGGATATATTTTGCATATTTCATAATAAAATTATAGAGAAAAAGAGAAGGGATGAGTTAAACAAAGAGAGAGGATCTGTTTAAGGGAGTAGGTATGGGGTTGGAGGGTGGGAAGGAAATGCTCATCATAGCCCTCCCAAGCTATTTATCTGACTAACAATACACTGCTAAAAAAATATTTGATTGAATGTGAGACTCAGTAACTTGTTTCATAATGCTCATAAGCGTTAGTGGCAATAAACAGAGTATTTAGCAAAATTTGAGAAAATGCTGTGCAGGCAGATGGTGAATATGTGCCTGAATCTATCCCCAAAGCTGCAAACGCTGCCATCTGCTCCTGCAGTGATCTGGTTTTTGCTCAGTGCCATTGTTTAGACCTATGGATCAAATTTTCACAACATAGCCATTTGACATGTAGAATTCATTTATGGGATTTTCTTTCTTTATCCAGATCAGACTGATTTGAATCACTGGGCCCAGTGTCTTGACGGCAGTGGAGAATACCATGATGCATCTCATGAGTCACACACAAGGTAAAATTTTCTCCGCTCCCCAGTCTTAGGTCAATTACATGACAGGTTGGTGTCTCAGCGTAGCTCTTTCTTAGGGAAAAATTTTCAAGGTGTAATTCTGAATAGAAGTTTAAAGATATATGATAACATGTACAGTTAATGTGTCCATGTTTTAGCATGTAGAAACCTGTAATACAAAATGCCTTATTTCAGACCTACATAACCAGCAAAGTTTAGTTTGTTCATTAGTTTGAGCTTTGTGTATGTATTTGTATTTATACTCACCTAACAGTTTCTCTCCTTGTTGGTGCTGTTATTACCTTAGTATACAGCAATTGGTGGGTGTTGACTGGTGAAGTATAGGCTAAGGAAAAATACAATACCATCCTATGGCTATTTGAAAGGTAGCTACCCTACCAAAAAAAAAAATGAAAAACACTAACTGTTCTCGTTAGCTTTTATTCACTTTGGTAAGTTTGCTGCATTTGGGGTTGGACATAAGTAACAGATGTTCCACAGAGGCTAGTAAGGTATATTTCAAGATTAGCTCACGTTATAAAAACTTTAAAAAACAAGGCTCATGAATTCAGACAGTACATGTTATCTGTCAAGTATGTATTCAGAAAACATATTTAAACAGCCCTATGAAATGTGTACATAAATGGACATTTGCATGTGTGATAGACAGAGGATTTCCATAAAAAAATGCACATTTTATTTACATTTCTAAAACTATTCACATCTGTAATTACATGAGGAGCCCTTAAAACTAGATCTAAATAATCAATAACCCCCTGTATTGATTATCAAAAGATATCTGATTACTATGAAGTTACAGCTTATTAAAGTAGGGAGATAGTAATGAAATTTTCTTCTTCATTGAAAAAGGCTATCTTTGAGGTACACAGAAAAAAATACATAAGTGTACTTTCAGAAAGAAAAAAAAAATCACCTTCTGAGGGGATAACCAGTGTTTTTTCTGTGTGTTTTCTCTCTTTCCCTCTCATGACAAAATTTCTGTATTTTCTCTTTTCTTTAAATAAAACTTTATCTTTATATTAAAATCCAATGTTGATAAATATTAACTTAAACCAGAAATATTAGTTTAAAATTAAATGGCTGTCAAGATACAGTACAACACAGGAGAAGCAGACACAAGAAGTAGCAGGCAGAGGAAATAAAAACTTCTTTATTATCTACTATTATTATGTGGCATTCTGTAGTCATAGATTTCATTTAAAAATATGAACTCTTTCCTCCAAATGAATACAGAGACATATTTAATAAACCTAATTTAGATAACTTTCCATTGTCTCTCACAGTCAACAAGATACTAATTTAATCCAATCCACAGTTTAATTACACACATAGTCTCAAACTTTTTAAACTGAACTTTTCTGTAACAGCCAAGACTATGACAAATCTGGGAGATGATATCTCTGTCCTTTTTGCTGGCTGGTGCAACAAGACAATAGCAGCAGCAAAAGAAGTAACAAGAACCAGGAACATTAAGTGGAATGATAAACAGCTATCTAGTCATGCATGTTGTAGGGTAAATGACTATGTCACCACCTTTCCCTATGACATTTCTTATGACTATACTGCAAAGATTGTATTTTTCTATATAGATATGCTGTAATTCACACCAAAGCTTGACAGCTAACGTATACACTTTTGGTTTTAAAGCAGCATGAAAATTTGTCCTGTTAAAGCATATTACCAATACGATCCAAAAAAACCACAGAAAAGTGTCTAGTGCAGCCAATGTAGGCAGCTGCTGTACAATAGTCCATTTTTCACCTGTGGGAGGAAACCCCCTCCTCACCCACCTAGAAAAGTTATAATCTTGTGGCAAATATCTGAAAACTGGTATGGCTGGTAGGAGGTCAAGTTACCACTGTTTATTGCTACCAGAAGTAATTTCCCCTCACTTTTTCATTCAGGTTTTCTTTCCCTTTCCTTTCTGTCCTGGTTTTGGCTGGGACAGAGTTAATTTTCCTCCTAGCAGCTGGCATAGTGCTGTGTTTTGGATTTAGGATGAGAAGAATGTTGTTAACACATGGATGTTTTAGTTGTTACCAAGCAGTGCTTACACTGGTCAAGGACTTTTCAGCTTTCCATGCTCTGCCAGGGGCACAAGAATCTGGGAGGGGGTACAGCCAGGACAGCTGACCCCCACCGGCCAAAGGGGTATTGTCACGGATGGAATGAAAGAGGGGCAAAAATATAGTTTATTGATATAAAACAGTGAGTTAACGAAGTTCAAATGTAAATGTGACAGTAGTTTATAAGATTCGATGGCAAGGT
>BOSO01010766.1:6943-20611 GCA_018403395.1 Gorsachius goisagi | reverse complement strand
GTCCCTTCCAACCCAAAACCTTCTATGATTCTATGACAACTAATGCTGGTGATCTTTTTTTGTCCTTTCTTGTTCAGAACATTACACTTAAAAACTGGAGTTTCACTAGATGGCAGTATCTCAATGTTTCAACAGGAAATTACACTCATAGAGAAACTTACAAGTTAGACTACAGATCCCAACAAGCACAGCAAAAAAAGTAAAAAGCAAAAAACACTTCCTTTTGTACAAAGGTCAGTGAACGTAACAAGCGGTTTGAGCTCTCTTGGTGAGTGACTATATTAATACTTATTTTTCAATGCTTCATAGAATCAGTGTGGCAAACATTCGTAAAAAATGATTGTTAGATTGAAAAATGTATTTATAGCGCATTTTGCTTCCAAAGTGTTAAGGTAATTTGAGGAAGTACTTGGACTGATTGGGTTTTTTTCCCCTGAAAATATTTGTGACAAGGAATAAGAAAGAGCTTCCTCTGCCTTGAGTGTGCACTTTGAGCTTACTGTTGAGATGCTCAGGACTTGCTACAATTAATAGAACTGTCCCAGAATTTTGTGTTTGAGGAGTTGCGTTTTGGAAAGCTTGGTTTGTTAGAGAGACAGTGCAGCCTAGTTGTGTGTGCAATCTAATTCTGCTTGGTTAATTTGGTATTTTTCACCTGTCAGTGCAAAAAGGTTATGCTAAGACAGGCCAGTCTTGTATAACCTTATATAGCCTACCATCAGAGGCATCTGGAGAGACAGCTTTTTACTAGCCAACCTAAAAACTGATTCTAAGGTATTGTGCTTTCTCCGAATTAGAAAGGCGCATCTCAGTTACTGTTTGCTTAGGAGACTGTTCTTTTGCTTCGTGCTTTGTTTCTTAGTGTGTGTGTGTGCATGCGTGTCCCAGTTATGGGGGGAAAACCTACAATGAAACCTTCAATGTCTCAAAACACAGTCTGTAACTCAGTCTGACTTGAAATCAAAGAGGTATTTTTCATATTAGAACAGAAAGAATTTTTCTGTTAAACTGCTTCAGAAGACATCTAATTTTGTTGAATCTGTAATCTTCAAGGAAACACTAATTTTGCTGCAGCTTTTGTCAGGAAAATGCTGAGAAAAACAGAATTTCTGGTCAAAACCAGAAATTAATAATCTGGTTTAAGTAACATGTAGGACACTAAATTCAACTCAGAAATCTGAGTTACAGCATGGATTTGAGCATTTCTAGATGATGGCATTGGCTACTAACCTAGGAGAGATTACAGCATCTTTATCTTAACTGCTCAGTGAAGTACTCAGTATGTCAGATTAATGTATATATTTAAAGTCTTTGGGTTCTTTGGACACTTTTCTACACTCATAGCTACATAAACAATTTTTTCTCTGTGGATTATAAAAGTGCAGAAAGTTTTGCTTATTGGGAACCCAGTTAACAAACACATGCTCTGCCTGCAACACAGTGACCTTTCTTTTTAGGCAGTTCTTTGAAACATACTATTGAGGTAGTTTACTCCTTAAATAACAAAAAAAAATTCTACTGGAAACTTTTGAATCCGTAGGAGTGAGAGGATGGCATTTGTTTTTATTTTTTACATGCTGTATTTCTTTAAACATAACACAGCACTTGAAAGCGTGTGCTTGGGCAGAAGAGGGCTATGTTTTGCCTTGTGGCTGCTACACGTTGAGTAAGGTGGAATCTCCTAGAGGTTCCCTGCAGATTGCCCCAAGCATGCTCAGTTGTTCACTGAGAGCAAGCAAGGCCTGAGAGCTGAGACAAGACAGAGCTTCATTCCCCCCACCCTCCTGGAGCTGGGAACCTGCTGTGCTGGAAGATTCCCAAGACAGTTCAGAGCAGACACCAAGGCCGAGGTATTGTGTGGAATTTATTGCAATCTAGAAACTTGATGCATTTGTGATTTGAGAGGAATAGAAGACTGACCTGCTTTTGAAGAACACAATGGACAGTGGAAACACTAGATTGCAAACATCCAGTTTCTGTTATAATAAAGGTTGACTTTTGAGCTCAAATGCCCTTTGATCTTTTTGAGGTCCTTACTTATAAGAAAAAAAAAAAAAAAGCTTGAGGCATTCCCCCCCCACCCCCTGAATCCTGGATGACTCAGGTTCACACTGCAGCCAAATGGGACAACCTGTGATTTGATGATTTGATGGCAGAGGTACTCTGAATCATGTCTAGTTTTTGGAATGCATTTGCATCCAATTCCCAGGGAGTGTTGGTAGCTCATCTTTTTGTTAAAACTTCTGTGACATCTTCTGTCCGCCCAGGTCAGCAGTATGGGTCGGCTCGACGGGAAGATCATACTGCTGTCTGCAGCAGCACAGGGGATTGGACGTGCCGCTGCTATAGTAAGTTGGAAAATATATGTTCTCCTGTACCTAAACTAGGTCTGTAATGCTAGCTTCTCCAATGACACCTGCACCAAACCAGTTCTTGAATTAATAAACCATAGATGAAGCCAGAACTACTTATTGAAAAATTCAAGGAATAATATAGTCATTATACTGTATCATGCATGCTTTGCGCTGTTTGGATTTCTGAAAGTCTTCAGCTTTTGACCTTAGGCAAAGATAAGGGCAAGATTTGAGAACAGCTGCAACTGCTTTTCTAACAATATATGGTTGTACTGTCTCTACCTTTAATCCAATATCTCTGGTGCTTTGTTCTGGGAGAAGATAACAGGAAGTATTCCTCCTATCCTTGTTATAAGGCTGGATGCTTCAAAGGTCCCCTACAGTAAAGCCAGGATATTTTATTTACTCTAATAGTTGATGTAAGCAAGTGTACGTGATACTAACAGCACAGCTACAATGTTGTTCACAATCAGCATCTGTAAGAAATCCTTTACAAATTTTACTTAACTACTGTTAAACACAATTCAACATATGTATTAACTTTCTAGTTAACTTTTAATTCCTTTTGACCTGTTCTTCCCCTGCTACTTCCTTCTTCCACAGTAGATAGAGAAACTAATAGAGTTATGTCAGTATCTCCATAATGTAATCAACAAGCCAGGAAAAGCTCCTGTAAGTAGGGTGTTTGCCAGACTAGTTTCTCATGCATGCAGTTAAGAATGCAGAAAACTGCTGGTTTTGGCACTTAGATTAAAACACTCAGTCAGAAGAGAGGGTAATTTTTCTGATTATTTCACCTTGTAAAAGCCCAACAAGCCACAGAAGGCTGGCGTGTTTAATGCCACTATCCTCTTAAGTGGCACGTGAGACACTTATTTTGAAGATTAGGGGTTACAGTCTGAGATGTCAGAGTACTTTTGACAGGGAGGTTACTTGTTAGCATAGCTGTTGATTTATCCATAATCGTAATGGAGACAAAGCAGGTTTTGAGGGGAGCATTGAGAATGAAGGAATATCTCTGGTTAAGTATCAAAGAAAAGTCATGCTTTTAATGCTGCTTTATTCCAATGATTTCGATGAAAAGGATTTTGGTGAAGTTTATATACCACCATTCCTTTTTTACAACTCATGCCTTTATCTGTCAAATTCCATAACTTTATTTAAATCCAAAAATACAGACAATTCTAGCCCTACATGTTATGTAATGTGTTTGCTAGTGCACGTGCAGCTAATAAGGGCAATAATAATACTAGTTGTCTTAGTGTGGTTACTGTTCTCATACTTTGAGATTCCACTTTAAGGAACAGGTCTTAAATTCATCTTATATCATATACAGTTACTTAGTTCCCTGCCGGATGTGTAGTAATTGATGTCTGTTACTTACTGACATGCCCATAATGAAAAGTGAGAGATCAGCTGCCTTCAGCCACCTTCTGTTTCAAGTCAAAAAGGAAAAGAGAAGAAAAAAAACAGATTTTGTAAGATCTGCAGTATTTAAATATAAACTACTTCTCTTTGTATTCTCAGGCTTTTGCTAAAGAAGGAGCCAAAGTCATTGCTACAGACATCAATGAGTCTAAGCTGCAAGAACTGCAGAAATATCCAGGTAAATGATCTACGGTAGGCATTAGTTCAGCTCTCACAAGTGGTGTTGTAGACTGGCTGAAATATAATTTGAGGAAAGGGCAAACTTCAAAAGGCCAGAAAAAAATGGAAAATATCCAGACTAATTCTTTAGATGTTGGCATTGCTTTATTCTGTGGTGTGGAATGGCAGAGATTTAGCATGTAAAATACTGCAACGCCAGCATATCAGAGTATTATTCTAGGCACCTGGAATAACTTTGTTTCTTGTGTCACAGAAGCAGTTAATTTCTGCTTCCCAGAATGGCACCCATTTCAATTACCTTTTGAGATCACTAGGCTAATTGTCAAACATAGCACTCTAAAAGGCATGGAATGCTTTTCTCTGATCAAAAGAACTAACATCCAGCTATACAAAAAGTAGATTTAGGGTCTTGCATTTCTATGGTCCATACTTACTAAGGAATGCGTTAAAAGGATAGCTGTCTAGTAGAATTTGTATGTCTTCAGAAACTAATTCCACCAACACTAGATAAGCCTATTCTGTTTGTACAAACACTCAGGCCTGAAGGTTGCTTTCCTACTGATATCACAGTTTTTAGGTTTTGCATAGCTGTGTTTCTTAATCATAAGTGACACAAGTGTAGGCCATTATATTAAAAAGGTTTTTTCAATCTTGAAAAATGACACTTGGATATATTTCAAAACTGAAAATGCTTCCAACATAATTCGATGAAAGGAAGTGGATTTAATGAATTCCTATTACAGGGTGACAGTCAAATATGCAAAAGCACTTTTTTCTGGCACAGCTTTTAGAGTGACCATCGGTCTCTACTGACTGGAGTACACCACAAGCAATTCCTCTGGCACTCTTTAGGAACTTTAGGACTTTCCAGGTTCATTCTGAGGGTATTCAGGGAAGCGTTAATGTTTTGAACTGCACTTTTTTTTTTTTCCCCCCTCTGCTGGTGTGTTCACAAGGAAAGAGGTAATTTCCCATATACTCAGAGCCATTTCCATCCTTTTGACATATGATTAATTAAGCTGTAATTCATCAAGGCTTGGCACATTGTGGCCTTTGAATTTTATCCAGGAGAGGTAATTCCAGTGCGTCATTAGACACAAATCTCTTCAAAAGAGTCCATATCATTTAACTAAGGCATATAAAGCCTGTTCATGGACTTGTCAGTTTGGCTTCAAAAGAAACAGGTTTTATCCATTTCAAATCAAATTTTCCTGTAATTTAGACATCACTCAGATGCTTTACAGACAACTTTACAGTATTTCATAGAATCATGTACTTTGGATGAGACCTCTAGAGGACATTTAGTCCTGCCTACTGCTCAAAGTGGCTCTGGTTAGAGCAGGCTGCTCAGGGCTGTGTCGAGTCAAGTTCTGAACATCTCCAGTGATGGAGTTTCCTCAGCAACCTCTGTGGGCCCCTGTTCCAGTGAGACTGCCCTCATGGTTTTAAAATAATGATATTTTAAAAAACAAAAAAAAACCCCAAGCAACAAAAACCCCACCAAAACCCAAACACATCTTATGTTCAGTCAGACTTCCCCACATTACAACTTCCTTCTGTTGCCTTTCACCCTTCTGATGTGGGCCTCTGAGAAGTCTGGCTCCATCTTCTCTACAGCCTCTCAATGGGTAGTTGTAGACACTTATTAGACTGCGTGTCACTAGTTGCACATGAATAAATTGTAAAAAACTATGGTTCAGGTCATGGGTGTGTTCTGTAGATGTCCCTTCATCCTAGATACGGGATGATGCTGTGACCAGGCTGTGGCAAAAGAGTGATCAGCAGCAAGTCTTAGTGCCTTGGGAGCCTGACTGTACCCACTGAGGGAACTACTGGAGTACACCCTGACTCCTCCTTTTCCACTCATCCAGGTTTCCTTTGGATGAAAGGTTCATGTATTTGAGAAGGGGACGGAGCTCAGTCTTTACACACAGTATGGAGTGAGAGTGCAGGCAAAGTGTGTCATGAAATACACCTATTCCATAGTAAGAAGTCAGCCTTGGCATGGGTGAGAGAAGCTACTTGTGTTAGGTTACTGGAAGCTGCTTAAATAAAATGAGATAAAGTAACATGTAGATTATATCATATTGTATTACAGCTCATCTGGAAGCGTAGTTCTCTGACCTTGCTCTCTTCACTTCTGGCCAGGGGATGGCATGGCTGTGGTTGGCCCTAAAGCATTTCTGTTACAGGGGCTGATTCTATTGAAAAGTGTTTGGAAGAGTTGAGCCTGACCCTGTTTTGCAGTGTTTATGTTTTTCAACCTTTCAGAGATAACTTCTCTGAATAAAATACAAAGTGGGTTTGTTGGCCATTTTGGTTTTGTTTTGGTGTTGTGTTTTTTTTTAATTGGTGGCTTTCTTGAAGGTATGGCACGGGCACAGCCAGTGCTATAAGCTCTGACAGTGACAGCTGTCAGAGGCTGAAATATATAGAAGCTGCTTCATCATATCCTCCAACTACACATGGATAGATGGCATGTAATGTGCTTGTGAGTATATGTCACACATGTAATGAGTTTAAAGTAATTATTCTGTAATAGTAGGCATGAAAACTTGTTATGATGATACAGGCTCTGTAATTTTTCAGTTTGAGAGAACAGTGCAATTCAAATTTATTGGAAATGTTTTTAGGTAAATGACATTAGCTCATCTGCTTGTGTGATGCTGTATGACAATCAAATCAGTTATCTTTTTTTAATTCCATTCTTAAATTTTAAATAGCATGCCATGTTGTCCATTGCTGTTCTGATTTAAGTAATTTAATCATTAAGTGTAACTCTTGCTCGCTGAGTCTCCATGTGGTAGTGAACCACTGAGAGGGGACTGTTCCTGGCAAAACCACTGGCTTGAATCATAGATGCAGTCCTCAGCACTTCAGAAAAATAAACTGCTGATCCTTAACCAATACATGGAAATTAACACCATGTTTTTCTAGGCATTCAAATACGGGTTCTGGATGTCACCAAAAAGGAGCAGATAGAAAATCTGGCCAACGAGATTGAAAGGATTGATGTTCTCTGTAACATTGCAGGGTAACCAGCTTCTATTTGATCCCACTTCTTTTTCTAGTTTTCCCTGTCCTCCAGAAGTAGTTTCTTTACTTAAATGCATTTTATTTCTTTTGTTTTAATAATTTTATATCTTTAGTATAAATTAGTATAAATTTTCATGTGTTTTCATCAACATGGAACTACTTGTGCATAGCTGCATTACCCAGGCCAAGATAGAATGGATCTAGAATTTGTTATCTTTTCCCCACTCTATGGGAGCCCTGCACTGATGGCCCTCCTGGCACAGCAATGAGCAAAGTTGATGGCCTGCTAGTGCACTTTTTAAGTTTCCCTGTTACCAAACCTTTCTTTGCCAATATCAGATCTGTCTTGTGTCTCTGATACTCATCAGGAGAAATACACTGTTGCTACTTTTTTCAGAAGAGATTGTGTCCCTCTTTTTCAGGGTTGGAAGGGTTAGGTATTACAAAATAGCAATGCAAAAATATGCATTAAAAGCCATAGAAGTGTAAACCATAGACAGTAATCCATTTCATGCTCTTATTCTAGGTTTGTTCATCATGGAACCATTCTGGAGTGTGAGGAGCAAGACTGGAACTTCACTATGAATCTCAATGTTCGCAGCATGTATCTAATGATCAAGACATTCCTTCCTAAGGTAAGGCTTTGGTTGCCCATTATTTTTTACCTCTCCTTCATTGTGTTTCAAGTGTGAGAGGTCTAAGTTGTTGCCACTGTTACAACATAGGGTTTGAGATAAAAAAAATCAAGTTTAGGTTTGAAAAGACCTTTAAGATCATAAAGTCCAACTGTTAACCTAGCACTGTCAAGTCCACTATGAAACTGTGTCCCTAAGCACCACATCTACCTGCCTTTTAAATACCTCCAGGGATGGGAACTTGACCACTTCCCTGGGCAGCCCATTCCAGTGCTTGACAACCCTTTCAGGGAAGAAATTTTTCCTAATATCCATTCTAAACCTTCCCTGGTGCAACTTGAGGCCGTTTCCTCTTGTCCTATTGCTTGTTACTTGGGAGAAGAGACCAACACCCACCTCGCTACAGCCTCCTTACAGGTAGTTGTAGAGAGCAAGAAGGTCTCCCCTCAGCCTCCATTTCTCTAGGCTGAATAACCCCAGTTCCCTCAGCCACTCCTCACCAGACTTGTGCTCCAGACCCTTCACCAGCTTTGTTGCCCTTCTCTGGACATGCTCCAGCGCCTCAATGTCCTTCTTGTAGTGAGGGGCCCAAAACTGAACACAGTATTCAAGGTGCAGCCTCACCAGTGCCCACTACAAGAGGACAATCACTTCCCTACTTCTGCTGGCCACACTATTTCTGATACAAGCCAGGATGCTATTGGCCCTCTTGGCCACCCGGGCACTCTTCTGGCTCATATTCAGCCAGCTGTTGACCAACACCCCCAAGTCCTTTTCCACTGGACAGCTTTCCAGCCACTCTTCCCCAAGCCTGTAGCATTGCATGGGGTTGTTGTGACCCAAGTGCAGGCCCTGTCACTTGGCCTTGTTGAATCTCATACAATTGGCCCCAGCCCATCAATCCAGCCTGTCCAGATCCCTCTGTAGAGCCTTCCTACCTGCCAGCAGATCAATACTCCCACCCAGCTTGGTGTCATCTGCAAACTTACTGAGGGTGCACTCAATCCCCTTGTCCAAATCATTGATGAAGACATTAAACAGAACTGGCCCTGATACTGAGCCCTGGGGAACACCACTTGTGACCAGCCACCTACTGTATTTAACTCCATTCACCTCCACCCTTTGGGCCAGACCATCCATCCAGTTTTTTACCCACCAAAGCATATGTGTGTCCAGGTCATAAGCAGCCAGTTTCACCAAGAGAATGCTGTGGGAAATGGTGTCAAAGGCTTTACTAAAGTCCAGGTAGACATTCATACCAATTAAGTTTTGTTAGCCTGCATATCAATTGCATGTAAGGCTATTCTGCAGTTTGTTATGGGCTATTTTGCTGAACCTGCAGATGACAAAATAGTTTGCATTTGGATGACATAAATATTCTTTTGCAGATGCTTAAACAGAAATCTGGAAACATTATAAATATGTCTTCTGTGGCATCCAGCATTAAAGGTCAGTAGCTTGCTAGAAAGTTCCTTATAATAAATCTTTAAAATTATGGGAATGCAAAATAAATATTGCACAACTTTGAATTTAGAGGACACTGCCAATCCTGTGGAGAGATGCAATTAAAAAAGTGAATGCATCAACTCATACATACATGCAAGGACACAGGTGGGAAATTGCAGAAACACTAAGATCCTTGCCTTTGAGCTTTTGAATCTGTGTCCTGAATGTTTTGTAGCACCCTTTTTGCTAGTTTGTGTTAACTAAAAAGGAAGTACTTGTACGTTCTTCAGAGAAACAATGAAGAAATGACAATTATTTAAGCATTGTAGCTATGCTTCCCAAGGAAGCCTGATGGTGACTAACAGAGATGGGTCTCCGCTGTTCCTAAATCTTTGTTTGCTACTTTGACTTTTCTAGACTACTGCCCAAACTTATCCCATTGAAAGATAACGTGCTTTGCTCTGATGTATGCCTGAGTAGAATTCTGGCAGTCAGCATTCTAGTTAGCCTGCCCTACAGGACTACAGGAAATGCTGGAGTCCAGAAGCAGGTGCATATTCAATAAACTTGGGTGTCTCTTCTTTTTTTTTTTATGTGTTTGTACTCTGCCTTCACACTGACCTGCTGTTAGGAGTTGTGAACAGATGTGTATATAGTACTTCAAAGGCAGCAGTTATTGGTCTAACAAAGTCTGTGGCTGCTGATTTCATTGAACAAGGCATCAGATGCAACTGCATATGTCCTGGTAAGTATTCTTATGTCATTTTGTAAACTAGATGCAGGTACTAGAAGGACTGATTTAGTTTGAAATTATTAACAAAGAATAGACTTGCAAGTGGAGACTAAAGTTTACCAGTAATCAAAAAGATCCACAACATTTCTGAGATGTAAAATAGAAAAGTTGTTACTTCTATAGTAAAGCTGTATATTTAGTCTGTTAAACCAGCACATGCACTTTATATATGCATGTACACAGTACATGGATGTTTATTTTCAAAGTCATAGTCTGGAAGTTAGAAGTGGACAAGGGCTAGCTAACAGGCTAGCCATTGTTTAACCATCTCAAAAGTATTGAATCTAATTCCCAAAAGTGTTGCCTTTCATTGAAATATAGTCCTATGCTGTGTTGATAGTTTTGCAGTCTTTCTCCTTGTCATGATTTAACCCCAGCCGGCAACTAAGCCCCACACAGCCATTTGCTCCCCACCGGTGGGATGGGGGGGGGGAGAGAATTGGAAGGGTAAAAGTGCAAAAAATCATGGGTTGAGATAAAGACAGTTTAATAGGGAAAGCAAAGGCTGCACACGCAAGCAAAGCAAAACAAGGAATTCACTCCCTGCTTCCCACTGGCAGGCAGGTGCTCAGCCATCTCCAGGAAAGCAGGGCTCCATCACATGTAAGAGTTACTTGGGAAGACAAATGCCATCACTCTGAATGTCCCCTTGCCCTTTCTTCTTTCTTCCCCCAGCTTTACATGTTAAGCATGACATCATGCGGTGTGGGATATCCCTTTGGTCAGTCAGGGTCAGCTGTCCCATCTGTGCCCTCTCCTAGCTTCTTGTGCCCCCCTAGCCCACTCGCTGGTGGGGTGGGGTGAGCAGCAGAAAAGGCCTCGACTCTGTGCAAGCCCTGCTCAGCAGCAATGAAAACATCCCTGTGTTATCAGCACTGTTTCCAGCACAAATTGAAAACAGAGCCCCATACCAGCTACTGTGGAGAAAATTAACTCTATTCCAGCCGAAACCAGCACACTCCTGATCATATTATAAAGTTACACATAAGTGTTAAGACATACAAATAGAAACAATGAACTGCATTTTTTGCCATCATTGTTGATGCAGTTGATTTGTAACACAGAATTTAAAATTTTGCTTAGGAACTGTGGACACACCATCTTTACAGGAAAGAATCCAAGCCCGGCCTAACCCAGAACAGGTGAGAAAGCAATTCATTAGTTTGATCATATGCATAAGTATATTTAACTCCCTTAAAAAAAGAAAAAGGAAGTTATGACTCATGGCCTGTTTCCAGTATTGCTTTGTACATGTCAGACTAATTGGATTAGAAGAATTGTTGGGGGTTTTTAATATACCAAATACTCTTAACCTAGGCATTGAAAGACTTTCTAGCCAGACAGAAGACTGGTAGGATGGCTACTGCTGAAGAAGTGGCCCATCTCTTTGTATACTTGGCCTCTGACGAAGTAAGTACAGAATGACAAAACTTCCTGTCACAGAATCCCATGCTACTTTGCTGCATCACAGTAGGGGGAATTTGTTTTAGGAGGACTTATGTTGTCTTTGAGATGAAGTATTAAACAAATAATGATTTATTTTTTTTCCCCCCCCCCAGCCTGGTCACAGGGTTTTCAACCATGTGTAGACAGATTTCCAGTTTTCCAATATATTCCAGTATGCCTTAGTAGTGACATACAGAGAAGGTGTCAACACCTCAGTTGCTTAACTCGCTTTTCTGCACCATCTAAATTTTCAGTTAGGTCCCCTTCATAATACTTAGCTGAGCTGGTCAGATTCTGCTCAGCTGTACAGAGCTAATAACATCACAGTCTGAGGCATTATTCCTGCAGGTGAGATATCCGAAGTCTAGCTTATGTGAATTTGTATGCTCAGGATGCATTCTCATCTTAATGACTCTTAATAATACTTTTGCTACGCTTCCCTGAGTTAGCTGAAAGGCTTCCACTACTAAGTTTATTTTTAGTCTATTTATTCAGATATTTTTATAAAACAAAAGTATATATAAAGAAAGCAGTTTTTTTGAATTTAAAGAAAAAGTGCTTCCCTGTACTTGATAGCCATAAAAAATTAGTTAAATTACTGTTACTTTTAATGTAATTTCAGTCTGCCTACGTGACTGGTAATGAATTAATCATCGATGGAGGATGGAGCTTGTGACTGACCCTACCTGCAAATGGAAATTCATACTATGAAAGGCAAAAAGTGAGAATCATCTTTCTAGCTTGCAGAGATTTAGATCGCTCACATGATGTCTTTCAACACAAATTTGGTGCATTTCTACTGCAATATGATCTCTTTATAGGTTGATGTTACTGATTCACTTTTCCCTAAATAGTGAAAGACTGGAGTAAAACATGCTTCATTTCATGGTAACTCCAAAAACGTGAAAGAACAGCAATTTAAGATTTCAGAGGGCAAAGAATATTATTTAAGGTACAAAATCTGAGTTGTGTTTTAAGCAAATCTGAGTTGAAAAGCATTAAGTACTACCTTTATTCTCATCCTGCAAAGTAGTTGGAAGTTAAACATTCACCATTAGATTTCCTACTAGCATTGGCAGACTATCTAGAGAAAATGGAACTACTACTACTCAATCAGCTAAATGGATCCTGAACTAAGTGTGGTTTAAACAGAAGAAAGCAGAAATAATAGCAAATTTGAAGATTTGAACATTTGAATCCTTTTACTACTAATGGATGTTTCTATATTAGAGAACATAGTAGTTGCACATTGTACTTGAAAGCACATTCTGCTTTGCAAATTATGAAGCAAGCTCTTTCTGCTCTGTACTATCATTAGCAAAATGTTTTAGAACTGTAATAGCTGTAGGAAAAAGTCAAAATTGTTGAAAAAAACTACGTCCCAAGCCTAACAACGCTTACAAATCCAAAGTGGGCAGTGCAAGACAGTAAGACACACTGTAGATACAGGGTGTGTGGGCACACGAAACTTCCTGCACATATAGTAAAGAGTCAGTGTATGTGTGCAGCTGGTTTGTGCAACTGCAGTGTCCATTTTCCAGATCCTGGGCAAACTATGATGTTAAAATCTGGAAAAACAGATGATCATAGCACAAAAGGCAGGTCAACAGATTACCATTAGAAGCAGTAGGATTGGCCACTCTGCAGAGTTTGGGAGGGTTTTTTGTTTAAGCACTGTCTTCATAAAGCAGAAATGGTGGAGAGAAGCCTGCTCTGATGGTTGTTAAGACTAAAGCTTATAACATGTAGCAAGCACAGCAAATCACATGTACTTTTACAGTCAGTTAGAAAATGGGTACATTAACTAGTACAAAAGATGTGACAAGTAGAGGGCAGAACTGTTTCATTAATGGCATAGATCACTCCTAAACTGGTCTTGGAAGTATCATTACTATACTTTTTTCTTTTCCCTTCTACATACAGAAAGTGTTATGCAAGGACATGACTGGTAGGCATGGACTGGGGTATATGTGAAAGAAGTATTCTTAAATACACAGGTGGATCTTCATGAATACACTTGACTTCTGGCACACAAGCAAAAGAAGTGGATTTTATCACTTTAGATAGAGCCAATATATTCATCTTTGAAGGGATGTACTAATATTGGACAAATGTTGTCAAATCTGTATGCCAGATGCTAGACTTTGGTATTCTATTGCTTGATTCTCAAATACCAATATAGTTCATGCTAAACCACCAGGCTAAGTTTCTCTGAAAAGGACTGTTTCCACAAGAGTTTGTGTTGATGTCTTTATCGTGATAGCACATGGTAGCTTTGATTTATGAATTGGAAACCTATTATCATAAAGTCTCATACTCTGGGGGGGGGGGGGGGGCGAAACCAAATAAC
>BOSO01010765.1:13059-62724 GCA_018403395.1 Gorsachius goisagi | reverse complement strand
CATCCTGGCTTGGATCAGGAATAGTGTGGCCAGCAGGAGCAGGGAAGTGATCATGCCCCTGTGCTCGGCACTGGTGAGGCTGCACCTTGAATCCTGTGTTCAGTTTTGGGCCCCTCACTACAAGAAAGACGTTGCATTGTTGGAACATGTCCAGAGGAGAGCCAAAAAACTGGTGAGGGGTCTGGAGCATAAGTCTGATGAGGAGCGGCTGAGGGAACTGGAGTTGTTCAGCCTGGAGAAGAGGAGGCTGAGGGGAGACCTTATCGCCCTCTACAGCTGCCTGACAGGAGGCTGTAGTGAGGTGGGGGTCGGCCTCTTCTCCCTGGTAATGAGTGATAGGATGAGGGGGAATGGCCTCTTGTTGCACCAGGGCAGGTTTAGGTTAAACATTAGGAAAAATTTCTTCACAGAAAGAAGCCTTGAGAGGCTGTCAGGCACTGGAATGGGCTGCCGAGGGAGGTGGTCAAGTCCCCATCCCTGGAGGTATTTAAAAGAAGGATAGATGAGGTGCTTAGGGACATGGTTTAGTGGTGGGATGGCAGGGTTAGGTTAAAGATTGGACTTGATGATTTTAAAGGTCTTTTCCTACCTAGACGATTCTATGATTTGGGGGGACAGATTTTAACTGTGCTGAAACTCCTTTCTTGTGTTTTAGCAAGACTCTCCAATAACTCATAACTCCATTTATGTGTAGAACCATCTTATGCTGAACCACTGTTTGGTGGGTGAATGTTTGAGGGAAAATGGGCTGTTGCATTAAAAAATTTACTGTTCTGGGCTGCACAGTAATTTATAGACATCTTTGTGAGGCTCTGAGGATTCTTCTGACTTACAGTAGTTGTACCTTGGTATAGTCCAGAGGCAGCTTTCCAGCAGGAAGTGCAGCCTGGAAACTGGCCGATGGCTCTGCATACCACCTCGATGAAACCACCATGGCAGCAGGAATGTCTAAGACCCCAGGAATGCCATGTTTCCCTTGAGAGGCTGTCAGGGAAGGGAGGCAAAAAGAACCAAGTAATTTTTGATTTTTACCTCCTTCCTTCTCTGCCATCTGTTTTTAGATGAAAAATAACATATGGAACTATAATCCTGGTTAAATAATAAACACTGCGTGCAGTTTTGTTCAAAATGTGACTCTGATCAGAGTATTATTTCCTTAGGTTTACCAGGCGAGAAAGGAGAAAAAGGCAATCCAGGTGTTGGAACACAAGGACCCCGAGGCCCACCAGGATCTACAGGTAAAGTTGTAACGTTTGGGGCACCTGGATTAGACCACACTGACCCATGTGCAAAGCAGCTGAGACCTGCGTGGCTCTGTCCTCCGCTTCAAAGGCTGAAGCAGCGGCAGAGCCATAGTTCGGGCATCTTAACTGTCGTACTATGCAATATGATGTTGTGATGGTGTCCTCAGTCACACAAGTATTTTCCTTTTCCCTGTGATAAACTGCTTCTCCAAAACCTTTACTTTTTTAATGTTTTAAATACTTTTTTTTTTTCAGAGGTGGAGTCTGGAAGGGAAAAAATTTATCTGGATTGATTGTATTTGTTTTCCCATTGACTCAAGGTTGTATCTAACTGTAACTTGACAGAGAAATGTGTATTAATTAAGCACATTAATCACAGGGATGTGTATTTAGCTCCTGAAAAAGCAGAGAGGGTGATATCCAGGTCCTGTTGAAACAGGTGTAAATCACGTTGACTTTGTTAGGATATTCTGGCCCTTAGAGCACCGGCATCCAGGCACAGCGTCGCCCAGAAGCTGTATTGAAAGGGAGGGGGTGAATCAGGAGCTGTGCAGGCATCCAGGGCTCTCCTCCCCCCATGAAACTGCCTCTCCGAACACCTGATGCTTGGTGAAACATTTGCTATAGTGTAAATTTCTGGCTAAAAGCTGGCTCTGGCAAGGAGGACGAAGCAGTGGCTGCTGCTTCATCTTCCTTGCCAGAGGAAGGCTACAGCCTTTCCCTCAGCTTGCCCAGGGGAATCGGAGCCAGGATGCCCAGCTCCTCTGCTCTAACTATCTCCTGGAAGTGTTTGTAGCATGCTCAGTGCCATGGTTTCCAAGCCCTGGGCCTTCCAAGGTGGCCTCAACTCACTGCTTCATGAAAGATGCTGCTCAGATGTTTCATCTCCCTCTTCTACGCAGGACCGCCAGGAGAAAGTCGAACTGGCAGTCCAGGACCACCAGGTTCTCCAGGCCCACGAGGTCCCGCCGGTCACATGGGGCCCCCTGGCTCACAGGGTCCTTCTGGCCCGCCGGGGTACTGCGATCCCTCCTCCTGCGCTGGTTATGGCATGGGAGGTGAGTAGTCAGGAGTCGGGGTGGCTGCTGTTTGCAGAGGCGGGGGCGGCATTTTCTAACAGCCAAAGTAAGATGGAGGCTACTGGGGAACCTTGCACTAAGACATGGTAGCTCCCTAAAAATGTGTGTGTCCAGTGCTGCTGTATTTTGTGGGCATGAAGAGCAGGGGACCCCAGTGTAGTGACCAAAGGACGTTCACCATCTGATCCCAGCCTGTAAAACAGATCCCGCGTAGTGGGCTTTTGCCCTGTACGTGTTTGTGTAGTTGTACGAGCCTGCTCCATCTTGGCTGAACAGCCTGCGTGTTCAATCCCCACCTCCTCGTGTTCCTGACAGCGGAGTTTTCACATTTGTAGTTTTTCAAACGTGTTGCTCAATTTCCTCTTCCGTGTGCCTCCGAATGGCATGAGAGCATGACCCTTACTAAACCCCTGGTAGTGTAACCTGGCACAGGGATGCACGTGTCCATCATTAACCAGTGAAGCAGCCTGAAGAAAATGATTCTTTCTACATCTTCTCTGTGTCTTACTTTCCCGTCTCGTCATAGCACGGAGAGGCCATGGGAGGAAGTTAACACAATTGCCAAAAGTTATGACGCCCAACCTAAAATCGAAATTTGTTAGTAAAGCACCACTTACGACAAACGTTACACGTATGGCGTACTTGTTTGATGTTGACGGTTTAATCTGCCCGTGAGCCGATTTGTATGTTTTACTTACCTGAATGTTTTTGTTGTCGTCTCTTCCTGTCCTTTCCTCCTCACTTCCCCTCCCCGTTGTTCATTTCCTGTTTTAAGGCCCAATCCCTTACAATGGCTACCCATCCAGACGGTGAAAGGCTCACTCTGGTTCAGGTCTCATTTGGCTGAAGGTCAGAGATGGACGCTGAAGGGCTCTGTGCTTTTCGTCAACGATATTGACTACCACTAATGAACTCACTAGCTGCTGTACATGCACTTAGCTTCCTTGCACTGCTAAAAAGTATTGCCTGGCCCGTTGTGCCTGTGAATCGCGTGTTCTAGCCCACAATTGGGGTCAGCTAAAGCAGGTGGATTGTGCAGTGTACGATTAAGCACAGTACTGCAACCGGACATTTGGCAAATTCTGGTGGTGGTTTCCAACTAACTTGGCTGTCTGTTGGTGGGTTTCCAAGTGCTCCAGCTTATTAACTTTGTTAAATGTTTTCACTGTTCCTTTATGTGAATAAAAGATGTGTATTTAAAAGATTATATATATATATACTCACACACATTATATATAAATATATCTATATAAAAAATGTCAATTTCCTAATGAGTGCTTTAATTTTCTACTCCCCTTCTCCTGTGTTAACCGTACGAATACTCTTGGTGGTGGTGGGTTAAGGTGGATACGGTGAGCCAACCGATCAAGACATCCCGGTAGTGCAGTTGCCACATAACTCCTACCAAATCTATGACCCGGAGGACCTATACGATGGTGAGCAACAGCCGTACGTAGTTCACGGGTCCTACCCCTTACCAGCCCCCTACTCCCAGTCCTCCTATCCATCACCTCATCTTGCTCAACCAGAGTTTACTCCTGTTCGAGAAGAGATGGAAGCCGTTGAGCTGAGATCCCCAGGAATTAGTCGCTTCATAAGGAGGAGAGCCAAACGGAGCGCCGAGACGCCACTGCGCAACAGGGCCAACGGAAAAAAACCCTCTCAGTGAACTGTTTATAAAAATGGGAAATGTTTTACGTGCAGCTGGGTGTTGCCTTTTGCCCAGGTGCCTAACCGGTCACGGACGATGCTTACAGGCTCTCATATTAAAGGAGACAAAAAATGCACATGCCCAGTTGACGCACCCAGTAATGGTAATTAGCTTGCATGCCAGAAACTTAGTATGTTAGTGGGTTGGTGCTAGACGATGATGAAGGGGCGCGTGTAGATCGTTCTCTGGAGTACTGTTCCATACACTTGTCAAACCGGATCTAAGACACCGCACTGGGCTCGTTGGTGTACCTAGAACCATTCCAAAAACTTGATTATTTTTTTTAATCCATGTTTTTCCAGTTGATTATGTTCTGTAGTTCAGGATGCATCGCTTTACTAGCAGAGTAACCCTACTAAATTCACCGGAGAACAATGCCTAAGCAGCTTTCCTTGAACCCAGATATTACTTCTGAAAAAAAAAATAATCTTATGTTAATGGAATATTTTTTTTTAACCCACATTATATAAATACACAAGAACGTTCCATGGGAGCGCACCGATAATTTATTGTGAACCTCTCTCATTTCTGTTTTGTATGCAAATAAAAGTGGCAAGCTTTTATATGTTAATTCTGTATTTCACTGATTTTTAGCTTGGAACAATTGTATAGATCTTTGGGGAACAGAAGGCAAAGAGAAGAAAATACATCCTCCCTTGTCAATGCTTTTGGACAACTGTTTTATTAGAAAAGACACAGGCACTTACTTAGTATAAACAATATTTAGCCTTTTTTTTTTTTGTAAGTTATGTATGAGCAAGTGTAGAGAGTAACTGTGAGATGGGGCAGCCGTACCGCCTGTGGATGTGAGTTGTGCCATATTGGTGATGTGCCAAAGTCAAAGGTGGGTCAGGCACATTTGGGAAGACAGCTTGGATCGGTTAACGAGGAGAGGAGGGGGAACCCCAGCCCAACCGCTTGAGCAGCACAAACCAATTCATTATGTTCAAAGAAACCAGGTAAATGACAGTGATTCAATATTTGAACAGCGCTGTGGAGACTGTGCCTCAAAGCGGTAAAGCAGAAGCTCAAAAATGTTCATTTAAGTTGAAAGCCTAGATCTGGAACGCTTTTAATCCAGGCCTGTAAGGGAGAGAGGCTGGCCTGTGGATCCCAGGAGCATTCCTGCTGGCCCCTGCGGGGGTTGGGGCTGTTCTTGCCCGGTGAGCACAGCCCTGCCAGCCTTTGCCTCTGGCCACTGCCAGGCGCTCCCCGAGCCCATCGTGAGGACAACAAACCTCAGCTTATTCAGCCTAGGATTCAGCCTGGTTAGTAACACAAACCACCTACACATGCGACTGGCACCCATGGCTGGGTTTGTTGCAGGGTTCACCCTGTGGCTCAGGGGTGGGAGGGGTTTCTGTGCTGTGGGTCCATTTCCCCATTAGATCCCTCACCCCTGACTCCCACCACTTCCTTGGAGAAAGTAGGGAGAAGTTTTGGGAGCTGCAGTTGAATGTCACTGCCTTGCCTGAGCTTGCATTTAAAGTAGAAGGTAGAAAAGTATCACATCACTTAGGGACTTTAAGCAGCTTAACCCCAGTTCAGGGAACACTGAAGCACCCAGGGAGCAGGGCTGGGCGCTGCACGTGTCACGGCCCGGCACTTGTAGCTGGCCAGCAGAGAGGGCTTACTAAAATGAAATAAATACAGGCTGTGGGTGCAGCATGTGATTCATTTCCCAGCTCGTGCTCGGCAGTGAACACCCACAGTCACTTACCCCAATGGTGACTTTGTGCTCTGCCTGCTCCCACCCACGTGGGGTGCTGCCACCTCCAGGAGCCCTCCTGCGACAGGCCGAACCGCAAGCCCCGGGGAAGTGACCCTGAGGTCACCTATGGAAAACCAGCGTTCAAGCACTTCTGCCTGTGTTGTCTCAGAGACTTTGAGCCTCCCGTTACTGTTCACGATTAATTTGGCCATCGAGCAATGCTATAGCCAAAGCTCAAGCTCTTGTGGGACCAAAGAGCGGCAGGGGGAGCCCCGGCGTGTTGGGAAGACAGCACAGACGAATGCTTCAAACCAAGGCATTATTTGACCAAAGCCCAGTGCCACCTCTGGTGCGCCCCTCCAACAGCTCCTGCCCCTGTCCCCATGTGCCCGGACAGGGGGAGCAGCCAGGAGCAGCGCTTTGCCCTTCTGCCTGCCGGGAACCCAGGTGCCCCGGCCAGCACAGCCATCTCCCCCTGCCCCACTCGGGATGTACAAGCAGTGAAGCAAAGAGAGCTCACTCAGGGGCAACAAAGTAGGTACAATCATGGCAATTTTAGAACTTAATTTATATACTAAAGCACAGATGTTCTCACCACTAGTTAATTTGCTTTAACTTTATATTTATAATGACATTTACTGGCACCCCTGCTACCCAGAACGCCTTGTGTGGTTGCTTGCTGGGTATACCCTGGTACTAAACAGGAACCAGCGGGCACTACTGCGTTATAAAAATATTATTCAGGATTTGCATGTTCGCCAAAAAAAGTAAGAAAGACAGAGGCGCATATGGCCAACATTTTCTCCCAAAGTCAGACTCTGAATAATCAGGAGTGTCTCGTATTTTTCCAGACAGCCCAGGAAGCTTAAGCTGCTGACTGTGAAGCATTTAGCACCTGATGAACGGCTGATGCCACCCAGATCTTACCCATAAAATATATGTACTGTGTCCTTACACAAAAACGAGCATTTAGTTTAACCTACTGCTTTTAAAATACTTTCACTAGTTAATTAAACGTGGTCACTGACTTGGAAATGAAGGCTGCACGTTGATTGGACAGGAACGTTTAAGCTCATCTGAATGCAAAAGAAATGCCCGATACCAAATAATTATTTCATATAACAAAATATGATTATAAATAAAACTATTTTTCTTCCTACATGATGCTTGTACACAGTGGATATAGAAAACACAAGTTTTCCTCATCCAACATTACAAAAGTCATCAGATAACGTATTGGCATCTTCTACTGTACAGAAAACAACAGGCACTTCATTTATTTACACAACAGCTTTGGCTTGAGGGTTACCTGTGCAGAAAAGCAGCGATGATCCTCAGCGAAGTGATTTGCAGAAGCAAAATAATTTTTAAAACTGATTTGGCATCATTCAACACCTCAGTTTAGTTTCCTCATTTGGTTTTCATAAGAAAAACGTTGCTTCATTCTTCAATACATTCTCCAAGTAAGGAAGGCATGTTCCTGTGACTTCAATCAAAATCAGATTTGGGCTTAGGAGAGAAAAAGGAAGAGTAGCTCCGTATGATCTGCCATTACTGTCTGTTATTTCAATAAGCTCTTTACGAAAGCCATATTTCGTAGGGTTGTCAACAGACCGGCTCCTATGGAGGAAGAGCCACGTAGGAAGACGCACTGCACAGCCCCACACGGGTGTTTTTGTTGGTAAAGTGCACTGCAAGGCCGAAGGGTGCCATCTTCAAAAGCTATGCCTAGAGGGAGAGGCGTTCCGCTTGCCTGCTTGCTTGGGCAGACAGGGCGTTACGGACATCAACTCTCCCGCTGACAATCAAGCAACATCCCCGTATCACGAATGAAATCACATTAGGAATATATTTAATACCATTTGGCACCTAGAAGGTAGAGAAGAGTCAACCTTGATGTTGTCATTCAGCACACTAGAGATTTAAGTGCAGAGCCCACTAACAACAGTCTGAAAACCAGTAAGATTATTAAAAATGAAAGTAGTTCTCACTCATCACTTGCCCACGCACACTGTGCAGCTCCTGGAGGCACACCCTTCCCACCAATGCATTGGGCTGTTTGGATGCAAGCTAGTGGACAGCATCACCTCTGAAATTCATGCTGTCCTTGCTGCTCTGCAGTATTCCAGCAGTGTGTTCTGTTGGAACTGAAAGGTCACTCTTCCAGCATCTGAGACATTCCAGACACTGTAAAATGCTGCTGCGATCTTCCTCCCTGTAGCAACCAGGCCCTCTGTAAGGATAAACTGATTTCCCCTTGGCTTCGTCTTTGGTGCGCCAAGCACACCATGTGGCATTCCATAACAAAAGATGGCCAAAGCTTTAGGATGAGAAATTATGGTTGGAGACCAAACACTTCCTTGCTCATAACGAACAGGCTGAACTATTGGCGAAGCGTGCTGTGCAGAGAAACTCCTTCTGGGAGGTTGCTGCACGAGAAACTCCCACAGGACACAAAAAATTACCATCAGCAATCTCACCAGCTCCTCGTTCCTCCAAGATGCATCTTCTAATAATATTTTTCCTCCCTCTAACAGCATGCACGCATACTTGGTACACGTGTGGCTTCCCCTGATGAGTTGTGTTTTTCTAATGGACTTTGGCTCTGGAATAAGCCTGATTTTGCTTACCTCCACCATGATAACTTCAGTGGGTGCATTCACCTAAAAAGACAAGGAAACCGCAGGCCTGCGTAGACATGCATTTGGAAAAACATATCCATTAATTTCATTCAGTACATACGATATGGACATAGCCGGATTCCAGAAAAGGCTTTCAGAAGTACCGCACAACATATTACAGAAGTAATAAAACAGCTGACACCACTGGGTTTTTCACATCCCCCAAAGAGAGCACGAGTTCTACATGAACAGTTCTCCTTTTCCAAACCAAGACTGGCATTCTTTCACTCAAGCTGTGTAAGGATGGATCATCTGTTTTAACAGAAAAGCAAATCGGATTATTTTCTGACTGTGTGCCGTTCGTGGGAGCTCTGTGACCGTAATTATTCACTGCTCTTACTGTGTGGAAATCAAATTTTGCAACTTCTAGATCGTGACACTTAATTTCCATGAACAATGTACTGTTTCCATGAGATGCAAATAATCATTAGAAATCTATCAATTCTTTAATAATAGTATTAAAGCAAATACAATTAACAAACACCAGCTCATACCACACAGATTACAGGTGGCATTAACAACATAATACCCATCCTCAGCTGTTTCAAACACAGTAATTTTTATAATCTTTCCAAATAAAGTTTGCTAACACCTGGCAAAACCATTCTGTACAGAAGGGTTGACCAAGATGCAGATGCTTCCATGTTAGAAGAATTTTTTTTCAAGGAGGAGAGACATTCCTGATGGCAGTCCTTCTTTGATTGCTATTACTTCCTTCGAAAATCTTTAGGTCTGGGGGAAGAAAAAAACAAAGTGCTTTAAGAAATGTATGGGAACTACAGTGGCTTTGCTTTAAGGATGCAATAACAGCTGTATCTGTCTTTATTTCCTTATTCTGGTGCTTGAGGTTTTTGTGCTGATGAGTATGTTCTGGATTACATTAAAAAGACAGAACAAATCAAAGAAGTTTACTACGACCTGTTAAGAATTTACAGACAGCAGGGGTAGTGGTCAAGGTGGTTCTCACGAGCCACTCCTACTTCCCTAAGCAAAACAAAAAGCATCTTTAACTGAATGCAGCCTCACAATGACTGTAAACACTAGTATTGTCTCCACTTCTAAAAAATGGTTAATCTGAGCTTAAGATGGCAAGTTTTAAGTTAACAGCATAGTCTACCACAGCACTACTAGAATCATTAAAGCCCTTGATTTAAAGAAAAACCTATTTTGAATCTGAAATGTTCTGCAGTCCTTTCTGCTTGGATGACAAATGTGGAAAACATTCAGACAACGGGCTGCTTTTTGTAATCCTCTGCAATTTCCTATTCGAGCAGATGTCACTCACTCCGCCTGCCGCATGGCTGTAGAAACCACATTCTCCCTGAACCTACAAGGCACGGGATCAGGCCAGACTGTGGTGTTTAGGGGAATGCTAAGCCTGAGGGCAGGCCGCCAGCCTATGTCCCTAATAGATCCTGCACGCCTGCATCGATACAACCTGTCACAAACACAGCGGACCTTTATGCTTGACTCTTCCGATTGCTTCTCTCGTATACGAACCAGAACAGGTAGTGGGAACTGTGTCCCGCTCGAATTGAACAAGAGATGTAGCAACAAAGGTTTTGTGAGCGTGTAATGGGATACTAGGTCAGTGGATTTGCTGTGAAGTTGAATGAAAACAGAGTCTGGAATACAGGAAAAGCTGCAATCCACAACAGCAAACCAAGTCAAATTTACAATGGTGGTGAATTTTATCATCAACTTTTGTTCACCAACACAGATTAAAAGCAGATAGCGACAGATGCAGGGAGCTTACTTTGGAGACAGAGAGTTTCGGTGGCTGCAGAACTACCATACAGAAATCTAATACTTAAATAGTCATTAAAATCGTATGTTGCAGATCTAGCATTTTTCAACCAGTAGCACTGCAAAGTGAAGTCATTCATGCAATCCTTGTACAAGCCTGTAGCATCTTGTGTGAAAGCAACTCTGGAATTCAGTCTGTGCTATTTCAAGTATATCGTATAGAATTTGATGATTATATGAATTTTAAAGAACAACTATGAAGACGAGCTAGTGTTCGTGCTGTAACGAATCACAAAACTTCTTTGTTTTCCATTTAAATGACATATTCTGTATTAGCATTTGGACACGGAATAACTGCTGTAAGCACGATATCCACTGTTTGCATGCTTGCTTAATGCTGAACTTGAACATACTCAACATTAATGGCAAGTATGCACTGGAGACAAGTAACATCTACAATCCTGGATTTCAGTCCTCAGAACTATTCCACATTTTGTTAACTCCGATCTCACCCCTGCCTACCAGAACAGGTATTTCATTATATCACACTGTCTGTGGTGTATTAAGAGAGTGGGATTTTGAAAAATTCTCAGTAGTGATTTAGCAGAAGTTTTATCACTGCATCCACCCTAGACAGGCGGACCAGTGCTGAAGGATCTGAGAGATGCAGCATGGTAAAGACCACACTGTCTTGCAGCTTACAGTTATGACTCTTTTATTATAGGCCAATACATCCACTTGCACATTGCTCAAAGGATTTTGCATTTTTCTTCTAATGGCACATTTAAAATTTCAATCTAGGGTAACACTGGAGTGCTGCAGAGCAAGGGATCTGACAGTACTTTGTTCTTGGGTGAAAATCCAATTTTATTTTTTTTCTTCTTGCTGGCAATCTGTATTTCACCGTTAATGCTTGTTGTCTTAAAGTTAAATGCATAGAACATTGGACTTTTAGTTTGCAGTCTTACAAAGTTAATGAAGCTTAAAGGGAGAATTTTCTACACTGAAACACTTGTGTGAACAAATATAAAAGTTTTTAAAGCCTTTTCTATTGCCACAGTAGGCTTTTATGCCTACTAGTACTTGGCTTTTGGAGGCCCCAGTCTCTGCTTTTAAAGAGTCCTTGGCACTAGGAAAGTTAAGCCTTGAAAAACACTGCCTTCGGCAAAAGTTATAAATATTTTGTCAGAAGAAGAATATGAACCCACAAAAACCTTGTCTACTCAGAAAGAATTATGAACTACTGGTGAACACCACTGGGTAACTGCTCATTGATAAATGCCATAAATCCATGCAAGAGTCTTCTTCGATGGCAGCACTTTTGCCCTTCCTCAGTAAAGCACTGATGTGATGCATTTGGAACAAAGAAAATGGTATCTCCTAGAAGAGAGAGTTCACAAATTTACCCAAAGGCAACACTTCACATTGCTTCGTCTTTCTTTTTCTTTTTTAAGGTAATATTCTTGGGGGAAAAAATTTGCTTTATATTGACAGCAGGCTTCCAAGACAAGGGGGACACAGGAGGCAGAATGTGGGAACGAGCATCTCTGAAATCAATGCTGAAAGGCAAAGTATTACAGGTTTGCTGAAAATATGCAACATTAGTCTGTGCAGCAGATTCTACCACCAAAACACGTAAAAAAATATTCGCCCAGTAACATTTTACACTGCACATAAAAAGCATTAAGACACAGTCCAGTGAATTCTAGACAAAATACTCAGAAAATTAAATTAATGTCCAATTATGCCATGGCTCTCAATGCTACTCTCTTTTAACAAATACTTTACCGTTGAGTAAAAGAAACCAAAGAGCTGGTCCTAAGCTCCAATTACAGATTTAAAATAAATCTCTTAAATTCTCCCAACTTTTTTCCATACTCCCAGCTGTCAAGAGAGGAATACAGCCGAGGTAAAATGCTGTCAATCCACAGTCACTGAACCTTACAACACAGGTAGACCTGCACATGGGTACAAGTTCAGGATCAGTTTTTGCTATGGGAAACAAAAAGTGCTTAGGGTAACTGGTAGCACTTTCTTCTTCCCCAAACTCTGCAGAATAAAGGTATTCCACATAAACATTGTCTTTTGATACGGATGCCAGCCCTACACTCTTAAATGCTGAAGAAATCAAATGGACCAACAGTGTTTTCCCGTTTACAGGGAAACTAACTTTTTAGCTCTGTACCCTGCTTCAAGAAATAAGACCAAGGTCAAACTAAACCCTAGAACACAGGCAAAAATTTTCTCTAGAGGAACAGTAGATCTGGTTCAGTCTATTTTATAATCTGATTTCTCTCGCACACATACCTCGAGCATACCTCTTTGTAAACCAAGCTTTTCTACTCAGGTATGTCAAATTTCTAAATAGCCTTGAATTTGCCTTCATTTTGAGAAGAACTGCTACCTTTATCTCTTGATCACTGACAGCTGTTAATGGTAATTTCAGCGAGTGTCAATCCAATCTACAATACGGAGAAACAGTACAGTATCAGGAGTGCATGCATTTAAAAAAAAAAATATCCTGAAATTAAGTCCCATTATACAACAAAATGAGCCAAAAGCCTCCTTAAAACATCAAAATCACAGCTATATGCACCTACACTTTGCGTCTTTTTAGCCTCCACCATAACTCCCTCATCAGAGAATCTCCATCACTGACAGCAGAAATACTACTGTAATGCTATATTATAAATCATGCAGTTAAAAATACTGTGGTCCTGTGACGTTGCAAATTTACGATTCTGTAGAAAGGAGAATAAAACTTTGCATAGTATTTACTCAGGAAACAAGTTATTCAGAGTGTGAGAGAAAACAGAGCTGAAGGCAGATTAAGACTGAACCGTTCATTTCAAAATGGAAAATGAGATAATAAAGACAATCTTCACTGGAAAATCCTTTAGTATATTATATCATTCTCTCAAAAAGATGTTGAGATTAGAAAACAAAGGTTCTCAGCTTCCTGATCTGCCCGTTTATAATTTATTCAAGGTATCCACAGATTCTGAATAAAAATACTAAAGAGGAAAATGGTAGGAAGCGAATTCTGCCTTGCTCGCTACTACAAACTGTTTTCAGCATGCTAGTTAGCAAATAGAGAGCCACCTCCAAGAAAGCGATCCGTGCCCTACCTGCGGCCCACGAAGACCCTATCTGCAGCCTGCAGAACTACACGCTCAGCAGAGCAGAGAAAGGAGGACAACTGGTTTATAAAATTAAGAGGCATTTGTTTCATATTCTAAAGGACCTGAACATCCTATAAGGCTTTATAAATCCATATATTCTTTTGCCATCTATTATCTGCATTTAATGAAAATCAAGGGCTATTGTGCATTGTGCATAAAGGATAAAGCCTACTTGTGAACTGTTAAATGTTGGATCAACAACACTCAACAGAATAGTCAAAATGTTGATGAAATTAAGGGATCAAATGGAACAGTTATTTACACTCTCAAAAATAATGTGCACATTAAGGGATTCTGAAGACACCCTACACATTAAGGCTATTTTTAGTTATTGAAAAAAAATAATCAGATGAATTTGTGAAATCTCACTGAAACACAAAGCTGACATATCTTTCTAGAAATTAGAGCCATTCAGATATATTAACAACACAAAAGGTTAGTTGGAGAGGCTAATTCAGATGTGCAAATGCTCCAAATACCTACCAATGTTTTGGGGGTCCTGGTGGGCACAAAGCTGACCACGAGCCAGCAAGGCGCCCTTGCTGCAAAGGCAGCAAATGGTACCCTGGGCTGCATTAGGCAAAGTATTGCCAGCAGGTCGAGGGAGGTGATCCTGCCCCCTGCTCAGCGCTGGTGAGGCCACACCTGAGTACTGCGTCCAGCTCTGGGCTCCCCAGTACAAGAGAAACAGGGACATACTGGAAAGTCCAACAGAAGGCCACAAAGATGATTATGGGACTGGAACACCTCACATATGAGGAGAGGCTGAGAGAGCTGTGACTGTTCAGCTTGGAGAAGGGAAGACTCGGGGGGATCTCATCAAAGTATACGAATACCTGAAGGGAGGGTACAAAGAGGATAGAGCCAGGCTCTTTCCAGTGAAGCCCAGTGACAGGACCAGAGGCAATGGGCAAAAACTAAAACACAGAACGTAGTGCCTGAACATCAGGAAGCACTTTTTTTACTGTGAGGGTGACCAAGCACTTGAGCAGGTTGCCCAGAAAGGTTGTGGAGCTTCCATCCCTGGCAATACTCA
The DNA here is from genome assembly GCA_018403395.1 of Gorsachius goisagi. NCBI lineage: Eukaryota > Metazoa > Chordata > Aves > Pelecaniformes > Ardeidae > Gorsachius > Gorsachius goisagi. The sequence continues at coordinate 48,334 of BOSO01010765.1, read as the reverse complement.
AAAGCTGTCTGGACACAGTCCTGGGCAACTGGCTCTAAGTGGCCCTGCTTGAGCTGAGGGGTTGGACCAGATGACCTCCAGAGGTCCTTCCCAACCAATTGGTCTGGTGTAATACAATAATGCAGTTAGAATGGCTTTTCAGACAAAACTACCACTGTGTGAAATCTGCATAGATACCCAAGACAGAATTCACAATGGCAAGCTTTAGCCTAAGGAGGTAAGTCTCTTCAAGCCATCTAAAGTCAGTGAAGAAAGGCAGGGCTTCCCCAGAGTACTTTACTTAAAGATCCATTTTATTTATTCCAAATGGAGCTTAAACTACCTGTGCTAAATCAATACTGAAGTTTGGTGATCATACATGTTAGAAGAATAACTTAAGCAGCTTCCCTAACAACCCCCACCAACTCTAAGTACATCACTTCGTGCAGCTGCACCAAACAAGGTTATCTTTAATCTAGGTCAGTTCCTTGATTCTCTTTATTCTGTTGCTACACAAGCAGAATGGAAAGGCAGAAAAAGTGATGGACGGTACTTAAAAAACCAGCCTTTTTTGCCAGAAAAAATGCTCATGAAGCTATGACCTCAGCCTCTGAATATCTCAGATGGTAAACAGAAACTAACAGTACAAAAAGACCAACTTGCATAGTTGCAACTATGATGGGACAACCCCCTCCCCATAACATTCAATATTCCTTTTCAGTATTATGTGAAATGTGCTCTTCCTTGGGTATTTTTCCTGTCAAAGTGGACAGAACAGAGACCCTTCCCAAAAATTAAATGCATTCAATTTTCAATTCCTGGAATGACTATTTATTTCCATCAAGCCTGAACAGACTTGCTGCACAGTTCCATCTTTATTAAATTCTTGTCAGCACATTCCAACAAAGATGTTTCCCTTTGCCTAGCAATGTTTTGTGGAGGTAAAACAGCCTCAGAAAAAAATAAAATTAAATAAAGGGGGGGGTGTTTCGCTGTGAAGGCCAAATCTAAATAATTGCCAATCTGCATTATACTGCAACTATCTTGATTTCAAAAATATACAGGCCAACTTCACTGCCTTACCTCTAGGCAAGTGGGAGAACACCTTGTAATACAGTCCCTACAGCAGACAGACGAAAACCAGCATTCCTTACCTCGAAGAAATAATAAGGTTAAAAGCTCTAGGGAAATACATGACAACGTCTATTTTATATGTAAAGAAGTTATTTTACAATCTTTAATAGCATTTTTATTTTTAGACAATCCTTTAAAAAAATTTTCTCTTCATTTTTAGTAACTGACTACTCCTTCAAAACTACATAGCCCAAATTATTATTTCTTAGAACTTCTAAATGCATCAGGATTAACTATAACGATATAATTTATAATAGACATTGCTCTTCCTTCTTCTTCCAAAAGCAGTTACACACCTGCCTAGTTTTTTCAGCCACTTGCTGCTGATAAAATAGCATTTGATAACATGACCTTATCTTCTTTCAAGCTCAAAAAAACCCCGGATAGCCATCTCTCCATAAACAATCTCTACTCAAAATAGTTTTGTTGTTAGGTTGCGCTGTCTGAGGCATTTCCAAAGAAGTTATACAAAGTCAAATTTCACGGACCTTCTACAGTCATCTGTGTGCTTGCAAGCCTGTCTTCCTGATTGCTAAATAATGGTTTCAAAGCTGCCTCTGCTAAGGAATAAGATTGTCAATGCTGCAGAAGAAATGACGTGTCAATACCTGCTCTTGACTCAGCAATGCACACCTGGTTTGGAAGCTTTGAAGATCTCAAATTGCATTTTTCTCTTCACCTGCGGGCAATTATCTCACCATTGGAGAACGTGACCCAGAGAGCCAGAGTTCCCCGTACTTTCTGCAATCTCACCAGCAATAACAATGTGTGTTCAGAAAGGATTTAACCTTGCATCAGCGCTGTGAAAGGGCAGTGCCTGAAGGCTAACTAATGCTGCACACCAATAAACTGACAAAGAGATGAAAGCAGTGGTAGAAGAGCAAAAGTTGAAAAGGACAGGCTTAGAATTCCGTTAAGATTTCACTGCCTTCCATGATGAGAAAAAACACTTCAGATGCATTAAAAAACCCATAAAAATTAATAACCATCCTGCATGAAGGCACATCCACCTCTTCCATTCACAGTCTGTACAATGCTCCCTATTGAAAACTTTCATGTCTGGTAGGATTCCCATTTGCATGGGTTATCCATCAAAAAAAAAAAAAAAGTATCAGTCAACTCACAGTTATCAAAATGTTTTAAGAGTAACTCATGCCAGAGGATTTTAGGTCTGTGGCTGCTATAATAAATTTTTTTCCATTGACTTCTTTTTTTTTTCTCCCCTCTCCGCTTTTTTTCCCCCCATTTCCTGCAGAATGGTGGAGAGTTTCCCAAACAGCTGAATGAGTCTTCAGGATGACTGTGTAGTTTTACAGCAGCTCTGAGTGATTTTCCTGCACAGATTTCAAGAATTCTAAGTAACAACAGGCATAAAGTCTCTCCAAACCTGGCTCAAAACCTAAAGCACACCAAGAAATGTAGTTTAATTAGCTCAAAGTACTTCTAAACTATCCCCAAATTTGTTAAGTAGTTAACCAATCATATCCACTGGCTCATAAATGTGTCTTTTAGGAAAGTTTATAAACAACATGGTTTCTAACAGAAGACGACAGATAGGGGAAGACCAATTAGTGAAAAAGATTTTGTGGATTGATCACGCCACTTAGTACCTAGCCCTCAGCCGCTCTTTGATCCAATTACTCCGAGGTCGCAGGCGCACTAGGTCTGTATTGCTGTAACGCTCTTCTTCATGTTTACGGAAATCGTCATCACAGGAATGTGGGATTATTGCTAACTGATGACAGTCGGGTGCTTACACAGGGTAATTCTATGGCTCATCTTTCATGCCCGCTTATTAACGACAATAGGTGTGTTTTAGCCTTTTCTTGAAACAAAAGGTTCCAAATAATTTGGTTTTGTATAAAACTCCTGCACAATACACACAGCATGAAAAGTTCGTGGTCTATCTGGCATACTTTTTAAGGTTAATTTATGAATACAACTACAAAACTTTGAGCATCTTAAGATTCATTTTTATAGACAAACATAAAAGACTTCAAAACAGAGCCAAAATTTACTGTAAACTCCGAAACAAGAGGAATATATATATTGTTCAGGTACACTTTGCAAGTTGTGCCAAAGTCAACAGCTATTAGGTAAGCGCGCTATAGCTAAAGGGGATTTCTGAACACATTTATCTGTTTGACTAATCACACCAGTAAATCAAAAACCAAGGATTAGACATGGCTATCATTCTCTGTAAAACCAAATTATGTGGTTACACTCAAATATCAACAGAGTTTGGAGCAGGGTGGGAGTTGAATTGTTTTTCTACTCAAGATACACCTACTATCCCCGGGTAGCTCTGTGTCTCTGGTAAAACAATCAGTGAAACAGCTAATGATATTTAAACTACCATTACATTTCCAATAACCATCTTGGCCAATTCTAAACGGTGAACTTGTTGCTCTGCTTGGGGGCAAAAAAACCTTTTCCATATCGGTGTAGTTCTCATGGAGACCATCATCTTGGCTAAAGAGCATTTCTACAAATATAACTTATGTCGCTTGGAGAATAAACCACAGTAACAGAAGCTGCATTTAGTAACAGAGTAAGAAAAGGTGGCTTTGCTGATACCATTATGCCAGTACAGCTATAGTGACTAACCCTTTCCTGCGCACACAAAGCTTAAGATAAATCTTTTGTGGTCCTTGACTGCAGTTTGGCAGTGTTTTTTGTTTGTTTGCTTTTTTCTTTTTTTTGTTGTTGTTGGTTTTTTTTTATTAACAGAAAACTAGTACTTTTTTAATTTTAAAAAAGTGTCTATAAATTATCTAAACTAATGCTAATATGCATAGTGAAACTCTTAGTGAAATTAAGAATGGCTCGTTACAATTTAAAATAAATTGGTCACAACCAAATTAAACTAAAAACAAATTAAGAAAAACTGAATTAAGATGTTTAAAAATCACTGTCAATCCCAGATTTTGATGTGGATTATATGAATTATGTCTGGAATATGATTTAAGTTAAATCAATGCAAAGTACATGTAAACTTCATCTTGGTAAGATGATGCTTTTTGCAAATGAAAGGATTTTCTTTAAGTGATATATTCTGCTAAAAACTGTAGGAGTGTAGAAAGAACAGCACTGTACACTTGGCTTTGTCCAAAGAATTACGTTATTCTTCAAATAAACAGAGAAGTGGGTAAAGAAAGGAATGGTGAAATGCTTTCCAGACTTACTGTCAGCACCAAACGTGAAAAATCTAATCTAGACGTTTATAAAAGAGCAATTAAAAAATAATCTAATTCTAATTTCATCTGGGCAAGTAGTTCAACAGTATCATATACAACCGTTCTCACATTGCTTGTCAAATTCCCATTAATTCAGTTTCTATTCTTGCATATGAGATCAACAGATTTTCAGGGAATAGGAAAGTAGCTTTGTCTTTCTGAGACACTCTTCAGACAGCTGAAGTAAAAGTACCCAGTTACCTATTTATTAAATCTATTTCCTTGGACTCTAGTTTCATGTACAATCTAAGCTGTCCCCAGGTAAAGGGTGTATGAATCAGTAGCCCTGGTGTGTTTCACGCATGCTAGAGAAAAGCCAGTAATTCATTTTAATAGGCTAAACAATGTAAACATGCATTTGTCGGATTTTTAAGATGATTAAGCTACTGACCCTTCTCAATTAGTGTCCAGTTGCTGCCTGCAACGCAGGCAGGGGCAATTTTCTTCTCAAGTATCTGTGTGGCTTTTTGTCCACAGGAATTCAGATCCAGCTCTGGCAGCCTGAGATGTGAGACTTAACTTCAAGTCTCCTCTAAGCAAAATGCTACACAAAATCCCGAGATATTTTTATACCCTTAACTATAAAAAAAAGTTACCAGCAAAAGTTCCCAGATTTTAATGGGGGTTAATGATCTCCAGTTAGTTACTGGAATTCCTACTGAGAACCAAAAAAGCCACAGAAAATGAACTTCCAGAGGGATTCCTCGAAGAGTACATTGGAACAGAACTGGGCTGCGTTGGCAGGATAGCTTTTTCCCGGTTTATACAGTTTCGTTTTAGGAAAAAGTAAGACTAGCTCCAGTCTTTCACACAAGTTTGTGTTGGCCACCTCTTCTCTCAACACTGATCCATGCCAGCCCTGCTTTGCGAGAGAAGATGAACACTCAAGTTGGAGGCGCAGTACTTGCTTTAGTGCACCCTCAGTAAGTTTGCAGATGACACCAAATTGGGTGGAAGTGTAAATCTACTCGAGGGTAGGGAGGCTCTACAGAGGGATTTGGACAGGCTGGATCGATGGGCCGAGGTCAACTGTATGAGGTTCAACAAAGCTCAGTGCTGGGTCCTGCACTTGGGTCACAACAACCCCATGCAACACTACAGGCTGGGGGAAGAATGGCTGGAAAGCTGCACAGCAGAAAAGGATCTGAACGCGTTGGTTGACACCCAGCTGAATACAACCCAGCAGTGTGCCCAGGTGGCCAAAAAGGCCAACAGCATCCTGGCTTGTACCAGGAATAGTGTGGCCAGCAGGAGCAGGGAAGTGATCGTGCCCCTGTACTCAGCACTGGTGAGGCCGCACCTCAGATGCTGTGTTCAGTTTTGGGCCCCTCACTACAAGAAGGACATTAAGGTGCTGGAACGTGTCCAGAGAAGGGCAACAAAGCTGGTGAGGGGTCTGGAGCACAAGTTTGTTGAGGAGCGGCTGAGGGAACTGGGGTTGTTGGTCTCTTCTCCCAGGTAGCAAACAATAGGACAGGAGGAAACAGCCTCAAGTTGTGCCAGGGGAAGTTTAGATCGGGTATTAGGAAAAATGTCTTTACTGAAAGGGTTGTCAAGCATTGGAACCGGCTGCCTAGGGAAGCGGTGGAGTCTCCATCCCTGGAGATATTTAAAAGATGGGTAGATGTGGTGCTTAGGGACATGGTTTAGTGGTGGAATGGCAGTGCTAGGTTAACGGTTGGACTTGATGATCTTAAAGGTCTTTCTAACCTGAACGATTCTGTGATTCTATTCCTATTACAGAAACATTCCATAGCCCAAGGTAAGAACCAAACACTACCACATGAGGCACAATACAAACACAACTCAAAACCCAAAAAGCTGCAGACACAATCTGCAACTAAGCAACTAAGGCTGGAGGAATATGTTTGTTTCGGTGCAGAATTTTTAAAGGCTCATGAATAAATTCATGAGGGTCCTTATAAAAATAGCTCAAGACCTCAGCATTTTTGGAGGAGATCTTCATGGTTTTCTTTCTGAGCTTCTCCATATAGCTGGACTAACCACTCCCACAATTTCTCATTTATTATACCTTATAGTTCATTGTAGGGAGAAATAAACTTGGTATTAACTGCAAGTTATAATCTCTGTAACACAGCACATCACTGGAAATACTCCAAATATAATTTTTGTAGCTAATACAACGCAAGCTGTCTTTTGGCATTGGGTCCTTGTAAAGTTATCTGAAGAAATTAACAGACAAAAAACTTCATAAAAAACCCTGCCAGCATCTTGCATTTATAAAAGTACTGTTTATGACATCATTTCAACCACATATCCAGGATATCTCTGGCCTCTTTTGCAGCTCTGTTACTACTACATCCCAGAAATAATTTGGGTAACTAAAAATAGGAACTTACTAGAAACTGTAGAATTGTGCAAGACAACTACTGCTGCAGTTATCTTGCAAGACAACAAACAGAAAGGGCAACTGTGGCTGAGAGGACCTCTTAATCCGAAAGCCTTTCTGTTTACCAATGCCCACAAATTTGTTTTGCCAGAAACATCAGCAGTAGGCTTCAGGTTGCCAGAGGTTGGCAAGGCTAGCTTTAAGGAACACAAAGCTAGGGAGAAACTGGAAATGGAAGTTATCATTAGCACAGGATGTGTAAGAAGATTACTGGAGCAATTTACAGTTCACAGGTGTCTAACATGATGTGTTTCATCACCTACAAACTTTTCTTTCCAAGAACACTGTGATTCTTTGCTTTCAAAGCCATGGAGTATTGCTGATGAACTACCAAAAAATCTGTGTGCCATGCCATGGGAGTGACACGCAGTGTCAATACCATGACCCTGCCCAGCCCATGCTACTCAGCTGAAACAAAATCACAGCTTCAGACCAGGTTCTACAACCCCTGCCTTGAAGCAGGATGTACAGATGTGGGCCAGAAATCAGGCAAGGTACTCAGAAAAATAAACATTAAAACAGTGTTCGGTTTTCTTAAACCAAATTTCAGAGTTTACAATACATCGAGTTTTAAAAACGTTGAAAGTGTTCAAGGACTTTTTTCCCCAGAAAGACAAGCGAGAGGCTGTCTGGCCCAAGCAGAGTTCCTGTTAAGGCTGGCAGTGTAACAGGCGCTCAGTATGCACACCAGCACCAGCCCGAGTGCACGCCTGGAAATCAGACGGCTCTGCTTTCTTAAGGGAAACTCTCAGGAATGCATTCATCTAACTGGAACAACACAGAGCTGCTGTTCTATATATTTGGTAATATTCTTATTTAAATACTTCTTCAAAAACAATTTCCTGCCTTTAAAACTGTCTAAAAACATATATATACCCAGACAGTTAAACAACTTTAAAATGGTATATAACAGGAAAATTTACACATGAATCTGATGTATCCTTGCTTTTATGGAACAGAATTATTTGCATAGTCATACATGACTGGCAAATTCTGTGATGATTTCTGTCTAAAACTCATTTAAAAGACATACCATCTGAAACTTCAAACACTTGAAATAACGGTTTCATTCATGGTAAGAAGCTATAAAATCAAACTCTGTCAAAGGAACTGGTTTTTGATCTTTCTCCCCTCTAAATGAGTCTGGAAAAGACATAATTTAACTTACCCGTGCCTACATGGTTTTCCACCACACTTATTTCAGACCTGTCCACTGAGGATCTAAGAGAGAAGCTCTGCACAATTAGGGAAGTCAGTTGGTTCCAGTTAGGGATAAAAGGAAAGAATGCTCAAAGAAAATCTCTCACACTGGAAATACTCTGTCATTTAATTCTCCACTTTCATGGAGCAGGATCCCACTTGATGTCCTATCATGAACTCTGCTGTGGTGGAAGGAAAGGTGATGGGAAGGCTCTCCACTCTGAAAAACAAACTACTTGCGAGGTTTCCACACTGGACCTGTGCTTTCCTTAAAAACTGTTTCTCTGTTTTAGTGTTCCACTTGGATATCGTATATTTGTATATGGTGTGTCAGCCTTCAATTACCAGCAAAAGCACCTTTAAAAAAAAAACATCAATAGCAAGATACTTTGATACCAAATAAGAGTCTAAAAGTCCAATGAGATCATTAGCAGCATTGAGCATGTTCTTTTCACATTCCACATGAAAACTATTTACATTATTACTTCAGATTAAAGAGAAAAAGGCTCTTTCACTCCTAATACTAGTAACTTCTCATATAACTTCAGTAATTTATATTCATTCCCTACTGTCTGTCTTATAGCTATTTTATATACAGTGAGATACATTTCTTGGGTGTAAGTTTTAATGTAAAACCTCAAAGATTAATTTTCTTGTCATAATTGTGTTTACCTGTATTCTATAGCCTTACATACAAGCTATGCTTTTCATTTGATCTTTTCCATTTTTAAAGCGCTAATATCAACTAAATGATTTTTTTTTCCATAGAAAGAAGATGTGCCACAAAGAGTGTCTCCCTCTAACTCCCTTTTTTTTTTTTTTTTTTTAAATCACTCCCAGATGAATTTAATTCCCTTTTGAACCTCTACCCTTTGTTAAACAGAGTGGTCACCAAACTCAGAACTTCATGGAAGATAAATAATAACTAAAACCAGAAGTCATGTTAAAGCAGGAAGACTTATTAAAACCATCTGAAGAAAAAAAAAAATTGAGTTTATAGTTTTTCTACAACCTTTACACTCTGGTTGATTGTAGGGAGTACTCTTACAGCTTGGAAGGTATCTACAGGTTCTGCAGAAGCTCACAGACCAAAGTATACAACAGTATACATATATGCCTTTTATATCTCAAATGCAGAATGCAGGACACAAAGGACAAGAAAAGGCTACTTATTTTAGCACCGTGGGCTCTCACCCGGACTTCTAAGACTCTAGTAAAGAGTAACAAACAATAGCTGAAGGAAAAGCCAAGCCAGACTAATGGGTTGCCCAGAGAGGTGGCGAAGGCCCCATCCCTGGAAACATTCAAGACCAGGTTGGATGGGACTCTGAGCAACCTGACCGAGTTGAAGATGTCCCTGCTCACTGCAGGGGGGTTGGACTAGAGGACCTCTAGGGGACCCTTCCAACCCCAAACATTCTATGATTAATCTATTTTACTATCTATGTTTGTTTACTGTCTTCATATATGAAGAACCATAGAATAATTTGCATTGGAAGGGACCACACTCAAAGTGGGTCTAACTTCAGCATTACATCAGGTTGCTCAGGAACTTGTGCAGTCAAGTTCCGAGCATCTCGAAAACTGGAGATTCTATAATCTCTCTGGGCAGGCTGGAAAAGAATAAAAAGATGAGGAACCCAAACATAAAGTCAGTTTTGCCTTCTGAGATACATGTGTTCCTGCAATATTTGGGTTTCAAAAACAACTCACATTCCTTTTACATTTCCTCTTAAACAATTCTGATGTCAGGTAGTTGTTTTTTCGGTACATCTCACATTAAAAACACTATCAGAAGCATACAATGATGTTTTAATTAATTTCTGTTTGGTTTGTTGAACAAAGCTGTCAGTATTTATTCTTTTAAAAATGAGTCAAAAAAAGGACAAATTTTGCTATATGCCTCTAAAAAGCTGACAGAAATAAAGAATATGTAAATACTTAAATCTTTGTTGCTTCTACAGACTTGCAAAGGAATAATGCAAACACTACTTCTTCCATGGACTTACACACACTAAAAAAGTTCCGAACAGAGTCTATTACAGCTGGATATTCATACAGCCTTTCTTTTAGTGCCTTTGGTGCGAAGCTGTCTACTCTAAGACACTCCAGCTGGCACTTCAATCAGAACAGTGACCGCTACAATGCACTTCAACTCCCTTTTACAGACTTCTGTGTTTAACTTACAACATTAGAAAGTTATTTTACCAAATTTGCTCGATTCTGTATCTTTTATTTCACAGCTAAGCCCTTCCACCCAGAGCACCCGGAGCGCTAGAGAATCACAGTAAGAAAAGCAGTATTAGTTTTCCCATTATTTCAAATTGGAAACGCTTCCCAACATCAAAAGTGCCAGAGAAGTGAGCTGAAGGTTAAACTAAAACTTATCTCTCTGACACTAATAGCTGACATCACGACTCTCTGGTTGCAGGCCAGGACAAGAAGCTGAATTACAACGGTGACTACAGCAATGAACCCTGCAGCTAGTAGAGAAATGGTAGATAACCATCTTCATTCTTGATTCTGCTAGAACTTACCTGTTTCTGAGAGCAGAAAAGAAGGTAGGACTAAAATCCAACACAGCAAAGGTATGGTAGCAGTGTCAGTGCCCTTAAAAGGGTCTCTAGCTGGAGTAGCTGACTGAAGGGAAACTTCTGGCCCAGTCTCTCCATTCAGAGCATTAAATTTCTCCCAAAGTCCCCTTTGTTGAGCCTGCTAGCTCAAGTAGTCTTCTCAGTGATAACACAAAAGTATTAGGAAACTTAGTTTGACAGCAATGACTAAATTAGATGGCATTAAGTTTACCTGCCCTCTGCCACACACACCTACATGCCAACAGAATTAAGGTGGCCCAGTGCTGAGGAGATGAACTCAAGCAAGCCTATGGCAGTGCATGGGGCACTGAAAAGCATTTCAAAAGCTCTGGCAGTATAACACCGTTTCCCTTGACAAGACGGTCACTCCCAATTAGTTAGTTAAAGCTAAGTGCCAGCTTCCAATGCAGTGCTAAATGATCATGTGAGAATCTGTATTAGTATTAGTACTAGAGACAGTTATATGAGAGCACAATATACCACACGGCATGAGAGGCTCATTAGCTTTACTGTAGAAGTCTGTTAACTGGTGCAGTCTTAAAATTCTTCAGGGTTAATCCAATGAAACCTCATAGAAACCAGATCTCAGCATCTTCAACTCCATCCAGTAGTGAGGATAAAAACAAACATAGCAATTTGTATAACTGATACAGGTTAGAAAAAGTCAAAATCAGTCTACATACTTCCACCCTGAAGAGGGCTTAAAGCATTACTGGACTTCTTTCCCTTTCAACAGAGACTAATACTGAGGTGCTCCAATTACACAGAACTGATGCACAGACTTTGTTTTTTAGTATCATTTAGGATCAGGAGCTAAGTACAACTGGTTTTTTAATAAGCTTTTGAAAGTATTACCCACATCCATGAGGACATAGGAGAAATATGACAAAACCCAAGCAATTTCCAAAATGCTGCTCTTCTTATGCTGTTAACGCTGTTTAGCAACTGCTCATTTATTTACTATACACATATAAGATCTGCCCTTCTAAGTCAGTTCAAAATTCCATCATCTCAGTGATAGATGCACAGAGACGAAGTTAAAGAAACAAGATAAATATACAGCAATATTTACAACTTCCTGAGCCATGAGTCACATCTGGAGAACCATATTTAATAGCCACTGATGGCCATACGCTTCCCTTTTTTGAATCCACTTAAAACTTCTACTCAGAACCTACACGTTAACTGCAAGACAGGGAAAACAACCAAAAAGACAAAAGCAAAAAAAAAAGTGCATCTTTAGTAGATGTGATACAGTCAACCCTCATGACATCACATGTTTCACCAAGTTCAATCACTAAAAGCAAAGGAAAAATATTCCACAAATGAGGTCTCACCCCCTCTCTGACATTCAAAATTAGTGCAGCTCTGTATGACTACTATGTGTGTGGATGTGCAAGCACAAATACACATTACACATAAACACGGAGTTCTGTGCAGGCTTTTTCACTTGACTTAAGACTAGATAAATGTCACAGACTAACTTGCTCCTGTTATTACTAGGATTTGCAAGCAAAAGCCCACTAATGTTAAGAAGTTTCTCTAAAGAAATATTTTGGTTTCTGTTAAACATGTGACAGAACAATGGAACATTACTCAGTTTTGCTCTCAAAGGAATACAAATCCTATAAATATATGCAAGACGGATACAGACATTTGTCCTACATATATTCCTGGGATTTCTTAATTGTATTGGTCTGTCTCAAGCAGTGAGAGCTGCTGGCCCATAAAAGGAATTACGAGCACACTTTGCTTTTGAATCGCAAGAAGGTCCTAACCAAGTGCTCATTTATGTTATCTTATTACCAGTTTTCTTCTGGAAAAGTTTTTCTCTTGTCCACATATCTGTGCTGCCTTATCTCTGCTGTCTATGAAGGGTAAATGCCCTTATTTGCATGTGCCTTATAACACAGAGAAAATACATGCTGTAATTTAAAATGTTTAATTTACTTTAAAAAAAACCCGACCAAAAATCTTCCTTTAATATTATTTTTAGCAAGCAAAAAGCATCAGGCCCCCTTTAAAGGTATACCAACAGTACTGGCCACACACTAAAAATTATTTGCTTTCTCTTTTTACTGACAGACCATTTAAGAATATTCTTCTTATGTGAGTTTCCCCTTCTCTTCAATAATTCCATTTTGTTCCTCCAGATTAACTTTACCTTCCCACACAAAACACCTACTCTCTTTGTATTTAAAGGCTTCCTTTGTTTGAAAGAGGGTTACTGGTTTCGGTACTGTACAACGATTTTTTTCTACTATACAAGGCTTGCTACTACCTAGTCACTACTAGCTACAAATCTAAACCATGTAGTTGCTGCAGATCATTCTCTAACAGTGTTTTGCAATCAGCTGAACATGAAAATCTATGCTGAACCTACTAAATGCTCCTGTAGAAATAGGAATTACTCAGTTCTGTCACTTTTAAGTCCTACTGATTTGAACCAGAATTAGTGAAACACAGGAGGTACCCTCTGAACATCAGGAAACACTTTTACTGTGAGGGTGACTGAGCACTGACACAGGTTGCCCAGAAAGGTTGTGGAGTCTCCACCCTTGGAGATATTAACAAATGGCCTGGACATGGTCCTGGGCAACCAGCTCTAGACGGCCCTGCTTGAGCAGGGGGGTTGGACCAGATGACCTCCAGAGGTCCTTTCCAACCTTGACCATTCTGGGTTCATTCAGCTATCAAGACACCCGAGAGATCATATCTTAAACAGACTCATGAGAAATAAGCAGCTACTACCATTTCAGCAGCTCACCTCTGTCCACATCCACCTAGCATCTGGTTCAGTGGAACTACTCAACAGGATGACATACCCTTTGAGACTCATATCAAGTCTGGTTTTTAGGGTTAGCGTAAGAGTAAGTACGCAGGAACACTTTTTTACAGGACAAAGAGAAACATAACCTCTTAAAAACTACTACAGAAATAGAAATACCAGTAATCTAGCTGGTATCATCAAGCTGGTCCTGGTGTCAGCTTATTTACAACTTTCCCCATCTCCTTACTTGTTACGTGTCTTCCTAAATATTATTAGAATAATCAGGAAAGGGGCCATCTGTCAAAATTAATTTCTCTGCTGACTACCGTGATGGGATCTTCAGTCTAAATAGGACTCTAAAAATTAATACACAAAAAAAATAAAAATCATACATTCCGGACATTTTCTGGTTAGTCCCAGTAACGCATTATTTTCACTAGCAGGTTGACTCAGTGCTGCATGTGGTTGTATAAAGCAACCACAAATACGCATTCATATGCCATACAACTACTATGGCACTGAATTTGCACATGGAAAAGAAACTATTTATCGAAATAAACACGTGGTTATGTTCCCTGCCAAATATCGACTCTCCAAGGTCTAATTTAGCAGAGTTCTTTCCCTTCCTCTGGAGAACATCTGAAGGGTTACCCCCCACAATGAAATCATTCCCTGAAAGAGCCACATGGTGTTTACTTTGGCTATGGCTAACAGTTACGTATTATCAAACACATACAACTCAAATAGGGTAATGAAGTTTTTTTACTCGTCATTTACTCAACTCATTTTGATGAAGCAAAGAGTTGAAAACATGATTTTAAGTAATGCTTTTCTCATTAAAAGAAAGGCCTTAATGACCTCCTCTTTCCAAAAACTGATACCATGAAGAGAAAAATCATTACTTTTTTCCCTTACTGATAATGTGAGAGCCAATATAGAACTTATTCAGTCAAAGTATCCTTTTAAAAAAAGAAAAACCTAAGATACTTACGGAGTCCAAACCTTCGGAAAGGCAGCAATTTCTTCTGGTGTATATTCGTCTAACCTCCTGGGGACTACACGTGGCTGAGGAATCTCTTGTAGAAGATTCTTCTGTATATCTTCTGGAATAACCTGAGACAAGCAAGAACCTCCTTAGCTACCTGATTGTTTAAAAACCACCACCACTCTCCCTGCAAATCCACACCAAAATTTGTCAACACTACTACATTCTTCATGCTAAGTATTTGACCTAAATACAGGAGACAACCTCTTAACCTTCTTATGACAAGAGTTTTGCTGTTGCTAACACTCCCTCTTCACCTCCAAATCACCCAGGAATGAAAATGTAACTGCATGACTACTCACATCTTCTGGGAACAGGTGCAGCCTCTGCATCATAGTTCTTCTCTGAAGGTTTTTGGGAAGCATTCTATAAACAGTCAGTTTAACAATCTGAGGAAAGATAACATGGTAACAAATAATCAGACAGGCTACAAATAACATGGAAAAGGTAAGCTGTGTTTCCTTCTGCCCATTCCACTAGTCACTGAACCTCTTTTCAGTCAACTTCTTCTGAGGAACTCTGGCACCACAATCAGAAGGTGCTCTAGACTTACTGTTTTGGAAGAAGAAATACTTATTCCACGTCATGTAAACATTTAGTCTAACAGCCACATAGAAAATTTCAGCTTGGAAAGTTAAAAACTATATTAAGCATTGTGGATGATTGCGTATGATCATTCAACTTTGAAAAGAATTGAGAAGCTTGTGGTAACTCCGTATCGTCCTGCACATTTATATACACACATTATTGGGGAAAAAAAAAATAGGCTCTAACAAATTTACCAAGTGTTTCCAGCAACTACTTTAACAATGTAATTTGTTGTGTTTGAAATTTCTATGTAATTAATGCATTGTAACTTAAGCAAAGCTAACATACGAAAACGTTGCATTATGAACATATTATATATATATTTATAATTTATTCCCTTGCTATTAGTTCCAGATGAACTATCTCACTTCTGAGCATCAGGAAGAAACAGAATTTGTACATCTACACTAGATGATGCTTACTGAAGAGTAACACAAGTTCAACAGGATTTCTCTTGGACTCTAGTACAGATGCCTGTAATTTAACTACAAAACACATTGCTATGGACTTGAACCAAAAGGGAACATTTGTAAATGTAGAACAAGGCATGCAACTGTAGGAGACAAAAAGAGTTTTTTAAAGGACAGCAAAGCATTTAGGGGTAGACCTATGTGCAATTTTTTAAGTAGAAGGAAATCCACCTGTGCTCCAAGCCACCTAGACATAAACTAGCTCCAAATCAGGAACTACCCAGGCATGCTTAGCGCAACGTTAAGCTGAAGTCAATAAGCCATGCTGAAACACAGTGCACTAAGCACAAAACATCTCCCAACATCTCCCAAACATCCAAGCATCTGGATATTTTGAAAAATGTATTGAGCAAAGCTGCTTCTTTTTATAAAATTAAAGGAATTAAATTGAAATTTGATAGACAAACACTAATAACTGAGTTCCCAGCTGGAACCATGTAGTTAAGACAGAATGATTAATTGTTGCAAGTGAAATTAATGGGAAGTGCAGGGTCTTAAACTTGCAGGCATTTCTACTCGTATTCTGAAGTTAGTAAACAGTCAACATAGTTTGGCCCCAGTATTATTTTCATTTTGCTATATAGCAGACAGTGTCTTAGGTTCCTCATGAATATATACTATATGCCTTGAGAAACTCTGAAAAAATCATGAAGATTTTCATATGTTATGCAGCCAGTACCACAGATCTGTGGACAAATACAATAAATCAAGATGATAGAAGAAATACATCAGGTTGGGCAGAGCAGTCTATAGTGTTGATACCTTCTCTAATAAAAATTAATAAGCAACTATTAAACAATGATGAAAACTGATGCTTTTAGGGATAAAAACTGTTCATGCTTGTACAGCAAACTACAGTTTATTTAGTCAGTATACCATGTGCTTAGACAAAGGTAAGATGAAGATAGAAAATGAACCTGGTTGCTGGTTTATTTCACTGAATACTGAAAATCAAGTGACACACCATAACAACAGAAGAAAATACAGAGTTATTTACAGCAGCTCATGTGAACAGCCCTTTTAAAATTAGTAATTTTCTTTTCATACACTTATTTTCATTTCTACCCAGTATTTTTCCTTTTAGCCGATGAAAGATCAAAATACATCAGATCTAAAACAACAGATCCAGACACTTCACAACGTTCTGGTTAACTGTGGGGATTTTCTTCTTTATCCAAAAATTACTTTTAACGTCAGACTGTGATAGAACCAGTGTTAATTCCTTAGATTAATAAACTGCACATACATATGGTCATTCAACATATGACCTACAGATACACAGCAAGTTATTTAATGATTTCACCCCAGTGAAAAGGGAGACTTTAAAATACTTAAATGAACACTGTTAAACATTTTACTTCTTCAAACAACCAATGTTTGTGTCCAATTTTTCATTCTCCTCTGCAGCATGTGGCACAGATTTGTTGAAACAAACCAGCGAACTAGATGAACAGCTGGTCTATTCTGGTTGTACGTACTTCTGACTGGTGAATCTGGTCCAATTTTTTTAGCCACATTACGAAGAGAACAGTTCACTTGTAAAAATGTGCCTATTAAAAAGTCACACTGGAAAAGAATGATTGATTTATATGCTCAAGTTAAATAATGAAGAAATACTTTCAATGTTGCGTGCAGTCACTGCAGAACTGATGGCCTCAGGTGACGACAGATTAACATGAAAGCATGACTTGGAGAATGAAATGGATAATGAATGATCATGGATAATTATACATTCAGTAACAGTTTCTATAGATAAGTATGCTAAGTGCAATAAGCATAATCCAAGGTATGATTTGGTATGTCTGCCAATCTCCATGCTGTTCAAGAACTCATTTGGCTTTCTGTGCCCTCTCACACATGCAAGAAGCACATTTACTGCATGATCCGCAACACAAAAATCACCCTCATATGAAGCACAAACTATTATTTACTGCCAGAAAGACCACAGAAACATAGAATGGTTTGGGTTGGAAAGGACCTTTAAAGGTCATCTAGTCCAACACCCCTGCAATGAGCAAGGACATGTTCAACACGATCAGGTTGCTCAGAGCCCCGTCCAACCCCACCTTGAATGTTTCCAGGGATGGGGCATCTACCACCTCTCTGGGAAACTTGGTCCAGTGTTTCACCAAACCCATGGTAAAATTCCTTCCTTCTATCTAGTCTAAGTCTACCCCCCTTTAACTGAAAATCATTACCTCTTGTCCAAGCACTACAGGCCCTGCTAAAAAGTCTGCCCCCATCTTTCTGATAAGCCCCCTTTAAGTACTGCCATAAGGTCTCCCCCCAGCCTTCTCTTCTCCAGGCTGAACAATCCCAATTCTCTCAGCCTGTCCTCATAGGAGAAGTGCTCCAGCCTTTGCATCATTTTTGTGGGCCTCCTCTGGACCCGCTCCAACAGGTCCATGTCTTTCCCATGCTGAGGGCTCCTGAGCTGGACACAGCACTGCAGGTGGCGTCTCACCAGAGCAGAGGAGAGGAGCAGAACCCCCTCTCTTGCCCTGCTGGCCACGCTGCTTTTGATGCAGCCAGGATACGCTTGGCTTTCCAGGTTGTAAGCACACATTGCTGGCTCAAGTCCAGCTTTCTGTCCACCAGTATACCCAAGACTTTTGCTGCAGGGCTGCTCTCAATCCTTTCATCCCCCAGCCTGTGTTGATACTGGGGGTTGCGCTGACCCAGGTGCAGGACCTTGCACTTGGCGTTGTTGAACCTCATGAGGGTCGCATAGGCCCTCTCCTCAAGCTTGTCCAGGTCCCTCTGGATGGCATCCCTTCCCTCTAGAGGATCAACTGCACCGCTCAGCTGGGGGTCATCTGCAAACTTGCTGAGGGTGCATTTGATCCCACTGTCTACGTCACTAATGAAGATATTAAATCCTTGCCTAATCTGAAGCAGGAAACCGAACTTCCCTGTTACGGCTTCCCTCATTCCAGAGCATCAATGCAATTGAATATAGTTTCAGAGAAAACAAACTTATAACTTACTAAGTATACATTTCAAAGAGCTCATTTTTTAATTGCATGTTTTTGTCATTATCATAGAGCCTTTAATGTCTGAGTCACCTGAAAATATTGCTGTCTATACATTACACCCATGTGGAGAACAAGAGAGAGGAACAATAACCTTGGGTTTGAGCACGCATGTTCCCTGTCCCAGCAACTCATGGTAGGAGTGAAGAGGGAATAAAGCCTTGGCCCTCTGCAGCACATCATAATTTCCTTGCTGGAACAGGTCAAACGCATATATACCTTTCACCCCTCAAGCTCATTCACCTTGGACAAGAAGGAAAAAAGAGGAAAAGGGAAAAAAAAAAAGAAAAAAAAAAAGGAGGGGTAAGGTTCTGATAAACTATTGAGGCTTGTAAAAAGCCAAATAAGCATATTACTAAGCAAGCTGGACTGTAAATTTAAAAGGTCCTGCCATTCTGTACTTTTATTATTTTTTATTATTCATCTACTGCAAGGTAGTTAGTCCAACTACAGAACAGAAGGCCATAGAGGGAGCTAGGACAGAGAAGGTAGGGCTGGAAAATGTTCATTGCAACTTCTGCCTCAAAGACTTTTCTAGGAGCCAAAGCAAATCCAAACCCAGCTCGTAGGAAGACCAAGTTTACATCCAGCTCCTTGCCCAAAATTCTGCTGACAGCCAGAACCTCACTCTAACTGCTGTGATGACAAGTCAAAGAAGTTAGTAAAGTACAGGCTTCAAGTTGTACGGACTGCTTTTGCAACTCGAGTAAGGATGTCTAACAGAAAAGGCAGACACAACCAGCAATATTTACAGGGTGTTAAGTAAGTGCTCTCCTGTTACCTGAACATGCTCAAGTTTTACTAAAAATACGCCATCCCTAAATAAAAAGGTATGGAATTGCAAGAAAAAGTCTATTACTGAACTCATGCAAAACCCAAACCTAGATTCAATGCTCCCTGAAAGCATACATCAGAACATGCTGTTTCTTTAAGGAATTAACAATAACAAAACAAAACCATCTTTCTATATGCTTGTAATACACTTCTAATCAAAGACAATTCTTATCATTTTCTATGTGATTATGTTTACTTTGAACTATTAAAATAACAAGAGTTTAATTTTACATGAAAGGTATAAAACCCAGTTGATTTCTTTGGGATTTCAAACTGGCAAAGTGGTCTACCTACCCACAGGTCTCCCTGCAACCTTAGTTTAAAACTAATTAGTACAGTTTAACGGTTTATTCAGTTATTTATGGGTTCCTACTGCCTCCTCTCCCCAGTCCTTTATCTTTAGTACTAGCAACCTGTAAAATTCCATATCATCATAAATACTACTAAAGACCATGACACTTTCTCCATCACGCAAAGACATCCACCATCAGATGTATACAATCACCAGAGCGTTAATATTTGGGGACTTTTAAAGTACCGGAATGCTGTTTGCCCCAATTTCTTTTGGATTACAAACTTCCTATTGGCTGTAGTTACAATTGTCATCTTGAATACTGCAATACATTTTTTCCAAGTTGGCTAATTTGTATACTTACAGCATAGATGTGCCCTTAATCACACAGTTATATGACATTATGTTTTTAGTTTCCAATTTAAAGGGCTAATTAGGAGGAAAGGAATCTGAAGGCAGCTCTAGTAGAACTCTTGCACTTTGAGTCCCTTACTGCACAGTTCTACATTTTATGAGTACAAATAAATTAAAAATATGTCTATTTGAAACATTGTGTGAGGCTTGAACATTTCAATTTTTGTGCGAGGCTTTGGCTTGCTGCAAGTTGCAGACTATGCTTGATGGAGAGCAGGTTCTGAGAAAGCCTCTTTGCCAGATAAAACATATTTTAAAGAAGGAAATCAACAGAGCAATACCACTCCTGGTCCTGAGAAGAACAAAATAATTGGCTGAATTTCCAGAATAAAGTCTACCCTAACAGCTGAATTAAGTCCAATAATCATCAGGAAGCAACTCTAGAAGATGGGAAGGACACAGCGCTCCAGAGAAAACAAAATGATTTATTACAGGGTGTACCAAAAAAAAAACCTAGAAGAATTTCAGGATACACACCAGTTACTCGGAGGTACAGCTTGATACTATGTCTTCCTTCTACAAGCTCTTGGTTTTCTGTTCTTCACCACGTGTTATAAAAGCATACAAAGAACTTCACCTTTCTACCTCTAACAGTTGTACAAGTAGTACAGCAACAGTGACTGTATTTAATACTTACATAAGAATCGTTTGGTCACAGACAAATTAAACTTCCACTGCATGTCATTTTGTTCTTCTACTGTTCAGCACTTAAAAACTTAGAATTTTATGTGTTCTTCACATTAATGTATTAATTTGCCTTGCAAATTCAAGTAAGAAATGGGTTAAGATTTTTTTAAACAAAGAAGTACTTATTTTTGTCTACTACGAAGCACAAGACCAAGCCAGCTAAGACTTATTTAGAGCACCTAGAGGTTTTAAGACAATAGATTCCATGATATTCTCCTCTCCATGCCATACTAATATTTTTGTGTTCCTACTAATCCAGACTTTGAAGTTTTGCTCTACTTAATTAAAAACCATCACTCCATAGTAATAAAACACTATTATATCTGGTGTTTCAGTAACTCACTTTTAGCATGCACATATTATACCAACTGTCCCTTTCTGATGCAAAGAAAATAGGCCTTCAAATACCAACAGCAAGACTTAACCATGTTTTCTGTCCGAGCTTTCCATCAAAAGATTGTTATTATGCAGATATAATGGCAAGTCTATACGTGCAAGCAGTTGCTAAAGAGCATTCAAAAGGAGAATTAGAACATTTTAAGCCCCTTTGTATCAGCGCCAGCAGCTGAACAAACCAGGACTCTGACACCCCTGGAGGCTTCCTCACAGCAGATTTCCATAGAGCCACCTGCCTCGTTTAATAACCTTCCCTAGCAGGTAACATTCATTCTGAACAATTATTGGCCATTATTTCTTTTTCAGAGGCAATACAGCCTCTGAATACTGCAAAGGTCAATCCTCTCACTGAGCATTTGATATTAGCCAAACACGATTCCTCCTTTTTCTTTTTTAGGGGGGAGTTTCTGATGTAGCAAAAAAAAAAAAAAAAAAAAAAAAGAAAAAAAGAAAAAAAAGTAGTAAGCCAAGTTTTGCTTACTTATAAAATTAGAAATAGAATAAAAATTTATTAAAACCTTCGTCCTGACAGGATTACTACCTGGTTCTACAGATTTGATCTGTCAGCATATTTTTGCAAGCATTTTAATTAAAAGCTGGAAGATTTTTCCAGAAATTTTTTTCTAAGTAATCTTTGCTTCCTCTCAAATCTCTAAGATTTAAAAGTACATCTTTTAATCTTCCACTATCAAGTACTTTGAAGTCTAATTTTGAAAGTGTTGGTCTTATGCCTATCAGCATTTTTCCAACTAAACAAAATGGCAAATTTTATTAAAAACAAACAAGAAACCCCCAAACTTCTATGCATTCCAGACACCTGCATCTCAAATAAAAAAGTTTACCAGTTTCCTTTATTTTCAAAAGACCCTCTTGGCAAAGAAAACACACCAAACATTTCAAACAGATTTTTCTTAGCAACCTACAATGGAAATTAGTGTTGTCTGCTAATACATATCCTAAGGGAGTAGTAATACCATACAAAACATTAGCATTATATTAACCCGAAAAACAGAGAGGCTGTTTCAAACTACAGCAACAAGCTGTTATGCTGCACCTAAAGAACATATTTAATACTGTCGTCTATGGGTGGTCCAACAATTTACACTAAATATAAGTCAGAGAAAGAAAAGGCTGAAATGTGAAGAAGCTATTTTGTTTCTTCAATAAGCATTTCCTAAAGTAGTCTGGCCAAGTCCAATAAAGGAGAGCTATTCTCTGCTATTCTCCAGAAGAGCAGGCAACTGAAAGTACCAGAAATTTTAAACAGATTCACAGACACTCCCCTCCCTGTGCCTCCCAAAGGAACTCAAAGGTGGTAAAGGTAAGAATGTGTTAGACTATTTACTACAGACTATATCTTTCTGGCAAGACACTGTAATGTCTACCCTTCCATAAACCCAAAGTCTTCCAAAGTGCTGAAAAACTTGGCACAATGAACACAGAACTGTAAGTTCTATATAAAACAACAACTATGCAGACCTCTTTTTGTCCCATTTTAACATAAAGGATACTCAGAAGTGGAAAAAAAAAAGCAGTATTTTGTCAATATTGAGCACAAAATGATACATCTGAGATTAAACACTTATAATAGGCACATACTGGGTTTTTTTATTATTTTCAACTACGAAGAAGAGTCAAGGACTGGAAATGGTTGCCACGGAAGGCTTTCAAGACCAGTCTGGATAAGGCCGCAACAGCCTTATCTGACCTAATAACTGACACTGCATTGAGTAGGAGGTTGGACTAGAGATTGCCTGAGGTTCTCTCCAACCTGAATCACTAAGAAAAAATGCACGTGCCCATTCAAAGTTAGTGCTTCAGAAGGATTTGTGCTACTACCTACAAGGAATATAAAGGTCCAAAGTTAGTAAGATACATACAATAAAGTCAACCTCCATTAACTGAGAATATCAGATCGTCATCCATCCCTATCTTGGTACCTTATGAAGGAACTAGTAATGATACTGAAGTAAATACGTCTAAGTTCTGACAACATACTTATGACTTTCAGCCCCCCCCCCCCCCCAAACATAAACTATACCATTTTGCATCAAATA
This sequence comes from Gorsachius goisagi, assembly GCA_018403395.1. Lineage (NCBI taxonomy): Eukaryota > Metazoa > Chordata > Aves > Pelecaniformes > Ardeidae > Gorsachius > Gorsachius goisagi. Next base: position 25,196 of record BOSO01010765.1, on the reverse strand, counting down.
ACTCTTTATAACCTTTTTAATTAGCTATTAGCTCCGCAGCAGTTTTTCCTAAAACCAGTCTCTCTGTATATTAGAAACTATGTTTAAACAAAATTGTAATGGAAAAATATTTATCTTGGGGACTTGTATGTTTGAATTTAGACACATGTAAGTAAAGCCAGTGTTAAGCAGTATTGCAGTCCTACTATATACACACACTCATGGAATCTTACAAGCTTTAATCTATTTCTTACATAAACCGAAAATAAGTCATATCCATTGCAAAATCTCTATGTAACACCACGCAAGTTTACAAGGTGTTATGTCAACATCCTTTTCCTCGGAACCATCAATTTAATGCCTTAATTTCTGTAACAGCACTATTTCCAAAAATAACGTTGACTCATCTAACGACGCACTACCAGGATGAGCTAGCAGGAGACAACAGGACCAAGGGCAGAGAAAAAGCAGTAGCCTCCAGGATGAAAACGCTTTACAGACTGAAGAATACAGTCTGGTTCCTACAACCTATCTAATTCCACTGGCTTCACAGGAATTGAGTTTGACTTGATTAAGAGAGAAAAGGGTCTCTCTTTAATTCAAAGAAGTGAAAAAGTGATTTAAAAAGTCTCCACAACAACTACATGTCATTTAGATCATATCTTGAAGATCCAAATGCTACTTAGGCTAGGCATTGTTCTCTTTACAGTAATCCCTTTTCAGGTTTTAATAGCTAATTCTAAAAATAAAACATGTTAATAAAATACCATCATAATTTCCACCTATGTCATATCCCAGTGTATTTCACATGAAAAAAAACTCAACTAGAAAACTTGCAAGTCAAAACCTGTAACAGCTACACATACACAATGTATCATGCCAAATTACTATCCACTACTATTAATTATGACAAAAATACATGAGAGATCTTTATGAGACATCCAAACGCTTCATCTTCAATAGAATGAAAGAGTTAATTGCTGAGGGCTCTCCACAATTCTGTTTAAAAAAGTTTATCTTGCTAAATTAGACCAAGCCTTGAGCCACATCACCATTTGCTGAGCCCCTGTGTCCAACATGCTTTAGTTATTGGCAATGCATTTAATCCTCCTCTGTTTGCACAGAAATACCTCTTTTCTTGCCAGACTCATAGATGAACTTCAGAATGAATGCCAGAAGGTAATTTATAGAACATCCAATTCTCAGGCCCTAACAAGCAAGTTGTGTTGTACTGCCTCCCAGTGCACAACGTCTGCCTGAGGCTCAAACGAGAAAGGTTGAAGAATCCATTTTAGACATGGAACTACCAACAACTCCCAAAGGAAGCACAACTACCTTAGAGCCTGTTCCCAAAAGCATTTAAGTTGTTTTGAAAAATTCTAGACAGAAGATAATATTGAACTGTGGGATTTCATTTCACTTTAAGTAATGGAATAAATTGCAAAAGTAAAAACAAAAAGCAGGCAAATTTGTACGGTAGAACGCTTTTTTAATTGAGTACTTGCACAACATCTTGTATTAAGAGAGTCTTGGGACAAACCAGGATTTCTAAATCATACATAAAAAAAAATCATTGACAAAACACAAGAATTTTACAGCAGATAATAATTCTCTAGGAAAAGAAGCATTTTTATATTTTATATATAAGATGACCCAAATCAAAGCATTTCAAAGTCAAAAATAAACACAGAGATCTGTTAATCTCTGTGGGCATCGTACCATGTTCTGAAACACAAGTATTTAAGAGAATTCAGTCCCCCAATGCTGACCATTGAAAACCCTAGTAAAAGTAATTTCGTAACTGTGTAAGTCAATATCCCAAAATGTTCATATCTAGCACCCTATTTTTTTTAATCAGTAACAAACACATCAACACTGGCATTCAGAATTTGTAATAGCCTAATACACACATTTAGTGAAGAGTCCTAAGTTCAATGTAATCACCCTGTCCAATTCTTTCACAGACCATGAACACACAGCATTGAAGAAAAGACTTAAAAAACCCCCAAACTAACAAAACCTACAGTTGAATTTTACAGGGAGAAAGAGGCAGGTGTACTTTCTAACATTTTTAAGATTAGCAATATTCTTGCTGGCTCTTAAAACTTTAGTAGGGTCGTTAAGCTGAAGTACAGCTTAGCTAAGTCTAACTTGAGGCAGTTTGCTTATGAGAAAGGTCAGACCCCTGAAACTAAAAGCAAGTGAATCAGTCAAAAATGAATGAAGCAAATGAACCCGATTTCCTCATTTGGACAGCATGGAAGAATCAAGAAAACACATAACCTATCATCTAACGCTAAAAAGGTCACAAGCCAAGCTTCTAAGAGCCCTTAGCAGAATGTTTGTAATTTAGCTTTAGACATGCAGGTAACTGATCCCTTTTGTTTAGTGAAACTATTTAAATGAAAACAAACCAGCTTTACAAATGAAAGGGAAGAAGGGGAAACACTTACAGCAGTTGGATCCTTCAAATGGAGCTCAGTTGCTGTCACCTGTCTGAAACCACCAGGATAGCTAGAAAAATAGAACAAGCATAGAAGCTTAATGCTATATGCTCAAGCACCATGTTAACACAAATATCACTACATCTTGAACAACGGTGTAATGGTATTATAAGCCTTCAAAAAAGGAAGTTGTTTTCACAAGGCCAACAACTGTATTTTATTAGAAAGGTTCTATCCTGTCAAACATCTAAGTTTAACATCATTTGTATTTTCTTATTTATTCACTTGAGCACTTATAAAGTTTGTGCTTCACAAGCAGACTGATGTGTTTTAAAAACCACTTATTAAATACACCATCACAGCTACAGAATACAAGGGGAGTAAGATATGCGAAACTTGAAAACATTTCAAGATGATCAAGAATCACAACCAGTCTGTGGCTGACATGAGACAACCATTTTGAACAGTATTTGTTATTTTCTTAATATTTTAAATAAACCTTAGCATGATTTGGCCTATCTACAGTAATAAAATTTGACTTTTACTGCAATGCATCCATCTTTTTAAAGTCTATGTGATATGGTGAAGTTGCAGTAATTCACATTTATGTATATACTTTAATACATTATTAGGTATCAACCCAAGTGAAATGAAAATAAACCCAACATCATTAAAACATGTCCAGTTAGGGAGCTGTACAGATTTAAGTATTTGTTTCAATTGTGTAATTCTTTCCACTTACTCAAAACCAACTTAGGTACTTATGCAAGTGCTTTAACTTACACAGAAGTTTTTAGTGAAAATTTTCAAGAAGTCATAGGGGTGGAGTTAAAAAAAATAAAGCACATTAATTTCCATCAGCTCCGAACAAGAACTTCTCAGCAATTCAGCAAAAGAATTTCAGGATTGAAACATTAGGCCTAACGAGATTAGCTTTCTCAATGTGATTTATTCATCTCCCAACTGGATACGTTTTGACACTTAGAGATTATTATCTAGTCTTGTCACCATACAAAATCGGAGCAACTGTTCTTATTTGACTAAACTGATCATCGCCACACTGTCTGTAACTGATCATTGCACTTTGATCTGTAAACAAGTTATGTCTGACAGAATCTACCTTTAGAGCATTTCATATTTCTTACTAGTTCTTCCAATTTCTTTTTTTTCATTATCCTCTGATTCAATAACATATCAATCTTGATATTTACTGTTAGGATAAAGTAACTGAAGTTGGCAACTGCATATATCTTAAATGTGCAGTGCCAATAGGAATACCTTCCACTGCTTAGTAAATAGAATAGTCCTGATTATTGGGTTCACAAGTTCACATAAACCAACCTGGCTCACCAAATCTGTTAACTTATTCAATTGCTCTGACTAGTTTTGAGTTAGATTATTTCCCTAACAACATACATGGGGGGAAAAAAGGAAAGAAAAAAAGTAAAATGTTTGCATCATTTTAAACATCATTACGCAAACAAAACCCAAAACATCTAAGTAGGAATTCCCTCTTGAACCAATACACTAAAGAATACTTTAACTATTAAGAAAATATGACATTAAATTTACCACCAGATCATTTGAATATTTAATAGAAAGCTTACCCAGTATGTGAAGAATATACTTTCTGTTCCCATTTGTTACCAGAGAAGGCAATATGTCTTGTATTTATTATGACAACATGATCTCCGCAGTCACCTACAACGTAGAAATTAGTGGAAAATACTTAGAGAACCACAGGTGTAATCAACCAAAATAACAACTATAAAGTATGCAATACATATATAGTAGTACATAAATACACATTTCATAAAGCTCAAATTTAAAGATTTGAGTTTTTTGAGTCACACCATCCAAATCTGCATTTAAATACCAACCTTAATTACTATTTTTGTTAGTACTGTCAGGTTAGAAGGCAGGTAAGATAAAATACCGTCAGACTAGACAATTAAACCATTGCAATTATTCAGCTAAAATTTGGAAATCTGGCTTACAGGCAAGTGTATTATTTTATCCAACACCTTATGCTGCATATGCACCTGTATTTTTTTTTTAAAAAAAACAGACAAACAGAATAAAACCCAGTTAATTCTAAACAATAATCCTAAATATGTTTAATTTTAGTTCTCTCATTAAAACAGTCCCAGGGTTTACTGGAGGATTTAATATTTTGGATAAGTAAAATAATTCTATTAAGTAATTACCACCTAGGGCTAAATATATAAAGAAACAAAAAGACTGAGGGAGGAGTCGGGGGAAGCCCCACAAAAAAACCTAAAGAGCTCTGCTGGGAAAACAACCACCACATTTTCATCAATCAAGCAGAAGTGTTACAGCATATACAGATTTAGATCAGAAACTTTCACATCAGAAGTTTTTTAAGTGCAAAGTAATCTATCACCAATACCTTTCCAGAAACAGTTTATTTAATAAATCTTTACTAATAAAGTGCTAATAAACCCCATACTATCTCAAAAATATGATGAAAATATGAAAAAAGATGTAGTTTTTCATTTCCGGAGTAATCACCTTGATCAGCTGTATAAGCTATAATCACTCATTCAATCAACTGGAAAATGATTTGTCCAAAGTTCACTCTCATACGCATTACCGTATTAGAAGAGGCTCATTTGATGAAAACATTTTTAAGTAGATAACAAAGCAGCTACACTAAGAAGGACTTAAACTGAGCATGTATTTTTTTATACGAGAATATAATTAATCCATGCAAGTTTCACATCCCATTTAAGTTTTCTACCACTTTTTAATCTTGTGTTCTTTTAAAGCTCTATTTTCAACTACAGCTAAAGTGCAAAACCAATTTGAACATTTTCATTGATGCAGCCTTCCACCGCTGGCAGATCAGTTCTAAAAACACTGTATGTCTAAACAAAATGTCAGGGAACTGACATGGGACTTTGTGCTTTTTTTTTGTTGTTGTTGGGAAGATGACAGAACAAGCTCATCTAAAGAAGATTTTGCCAACAGTTCTCCACTTGCGTAAACACTGAATTAACAATTCCATACACCAATAGATCAATTACGAACAATTAAGAGCCAGGAGAAAAACTAACCAGGATACTTACACGTTACCTGAAGAACAACTTCAACCTGTTCTTTTTAAAGTAGACCAAATTGATGGATAGTTAATGTATCCATCAAAATTTCAAATTAATAAATTATTTTCCACTGGTCTGTAAACAGTGTTGTTCCCATCACCTCAGGGGTGGCTGAATTTAATAGGAAGAAAGCAAAAATATTTACCATCTCCAGAAACACAGCCAAATTGCATCCCACTTCTGAAAAATATTAACAAAATATCACACAAGAAAACTCTTCCCTTAGGCTATTTTCATAGACTCACAGAATAGTTTGGGTTGGAAAGGACCTTTAAAGGTCATCTAGTCCAACACCCCTGCAATGAGCAAGGACATGTTCAACTCGATCAGGTTGCTCAGAGCCCTGTCCAACTTCACCTCGAATGTTTCCAGGGATGGGGCATCTACCACCTCTCTGGGAAACCTAGTCCAGTGTTTCACCAACCCCACGGTAAAAAATTCCTTCCATCTAGTCTAAGTCTACCCCCCTTTAATTGAAAATCATTACCTCTTGTCCAAGCACTACTAAAAAGTTTGCCCCGTCTTTCTGATAAGTCCCCTTTAAGTACTGCCATAAGGTCTCCCCCCAGCCTTCTCTTCTCCAGGCTGAACAATCCCAGTTCTCTCAGCCTGTCCTCGTAGAAGTGCTCCAGCCTTTGCATCATTTTTGTGGGCCTCCTCTGGACCCGCTCCAACAGGTCCATGTCTTTCCCATGCTGAGGGCTCCTGAGCTGGACACAGCACTGCAGGTGGCGTCTCACCAGAGCAGAGGAGAGGAGCAGAACCCCCTCCCTCGCCCTGCTGGCCACGCTGCTTTTGATGCAGCCAGGATACGCTTGGCTTTCCAGGTTGTAAGCACACATTGCCGGCTCAAGTCCAGCTTTCTGTCCACCAGTATACCCAAGACTTTTGCTGCAGGGCTGCTCTCAATCCTTTCATCCCCCAGCCTGTGTTGATGCTGGGTATTGCGCTGACCCAGGTGCAGGACCTTGCACTTGGCCTTGTTGAACCTCATGAGGGTCGCATAGGCCCTCTCCTCAAGCTTGTCCAGGTCACTCAGGAGCATCAGCAGTTTTCATGCTATAATATCAAATTATTCTTTTACAAATTATGTAAGTATGTTTTCCTTCAAGAAATATATAAAAATAAGGCCACTATATTCTATTAAATTATGATATATGCAATTTGTTACATACAACATATATATTGCACCTCTTCAGATAAAACTAAGTTGTCAGAGAAAATCCATTTTATATCTCTGTACATTTATAACTTCAGTAGTTCCTATCATACAGTAAAAACACGTGCTTCAGGTACATGTATTCTTCCTTCTACATTTTAATTAAGGACTAAATAGTAATTAACAGTACATATTGTCAACTGTTAGCACACAAGACTGACAAACTACTTGCCAAATCTTTCCTTAGAAGAGAAATCTAGTTTGTGGGGATGCTTCCATCCAGCCTAGTCCTCTCCTTTGAGGATGCAGAGGACAGGAGCAAATCCTACCCAAGCAACAGAAGTGGCTCACCTACACTTGCTCGCAATCCAACCTAACGAACCAGATCACCCAATTTTTTAAAAGGTGGCCCGCTATTTTTTGATTCTGTATTGTGAAGCTGCTCACAAAGACAGGATGCAAGGGGATGAGGCCAGAGAGAAGGGGAGGTGTGGAAGAGGCCTAAAAATCCTGATTCAAACCTCCTGAACAAAGTTGTATCCCCTTATTTAAGGCATATGATCTGACAACATCTAAAAATATGAGACTCTGGAGAATAATGAAAGATTATCCCTGAAACAGAAAATAAATATACATGAAATCAAATATCTTTCCTTTCCTAACCACAGCTTAATTTCAGCTCCAGATGCTTTTCAATATAATAAATAAATAATGATTTTATGGAAGGGTAGATGGATACCAAATTAAAAACAAAACATAACAAAAAATCCCCATGATGTTATTCTGTCTAAGGAACTGTTCTCTCAAAGACATTAAGATATTTCTTGTAGTTCAGGAAAAAAAAAAAAAGAAAAAACCCAAGTGTTAAGTACAACAATCACAAATTCATGCACATACTTTGCTCTCTTAGAGACTATCAAATGTCTCTCAACAGTAGTAAGCTATCAATGTCAATGTCAGGTGTAATGCATTTGGTACTGATTTACAGAATACTTTAGACCAAATAAAGTTATCCTTGAAATGACTTTCCAGGATTTTATGACTTCATGGACGTAAAAGCACCAAAGATCTTTCCCACAGGACAACCAAAAACATTTCCTCTCAATGTCTGCTTTATTTTTCAGACAGCCTTAGCCTCCAGTGACATCTTGTGGATAAGGCATAATTTGCAACAGCAGAACTCTAGTACTTAAACCATCTTTAGAACAGTACAAATATCACCTTCTAGTATGAAGAACAGATCAAGTATAATTTTAGTAGGTACACTCCACATGTATGAGCAAAGTTTAATGTTTCCTTTATGATTCAGTAATGTCTCTTGAAAAATTTGCGTATTACAGGAAACACTGTACCATCATGATGAGGGATCACCTTTGTATCATCTATAAAATGCTTATCATCACGAGACAGGCACTACAGTATTACAAGTAATGAACAAGATCACAGACAGATCTTTACTGCTGAATCTTCTCATCTACAGAAAAGCAAAATGACTTTTTCATTTAAACAAGAAGATATCTTTCAACAATGATTACGTCTCCCATTTAAGAATCAGACAGGTTCCAGCCTCACCATCACAGAAGGTCTGAGGTTGGAAGGGACCTCTGGAGGTCATGCTGTCCGAACCTCCCGCTCAAGCAGGACCAGCTTTTGAATATCTCCAGGGATGGAGACTCCACAACCTTTTGGGCAACCACTCCTAGTCATCCTCACAGTAAAAGTAGTTTCCTGATGTTCAGAAGGAACCTCCTGTGTTTCAGTTTGTGCCCGTTCCCTCATGAAGACAGGACTTCTCTGTGCGTTACTCAGAATGAAGAACCACTCCAAGACTCTGTGGTGTTGTGCAGCTACTGAAAGGTAGCATTCAGAAAATCTAATCAAGAATCACACCAGTGTTTCATTACATGCACTGTGAATTAAATCTTTACATCTAAAATCAATGCAATGAAACACATTTCAAGGTTTTAAAACACCTGAAAGCACAACCCACTGTAATTCAGCCACTAGAAATAAATTATGAATTCATAACAAGCTTTATATGGATTGGTAAAGACAATGACATAAGGTTGTAGAGGGGCATGAAGGAAAAAGGTAAGAAGGAAAATGAAGACATTCACAATTTACAAACAATTGGAAAATGTAACCGTATGTATCAGTCTTGATTTTCAACTGATATCAGAAAATACAAGTGAAGGAAAGCAAATTTGCTTTTATCTACCGCCATACTCACTTAGTGCATGATAAATAGGTTTATGCCTGCCTTCCAGTCTGATTACAGTCGCAGCTGCTATTTTTCCCGGTGGCTGCATCTTCGCATCGAGGAGGTACCAGGCTCTGGCAAAAGTAGCCCATTGCTAAAGAGAAAGAGGGGTAGTACTTAACACAGTAAAAGAACATACTACCATACATTAATCTACCTTCTCTAATTAGATCAACACTTTATTTACACTCCAAAATACTAGAGTAGATATTAATATTCAACAACACCCCTTCCAAATAGCCTTTAAATGGATGGAGAACGCCGCTACACGCTGCAATACACCCATTGCTGTACGCGCTCCCAGCGCTCGTGGGGGTAACAACACTGACAGGTTACCGGCTCTGAGGGTTTTGTTTCAAAAACAGCTCTGAGGGTTTCAAAAATGACGACCTCTCGCTGCCAGCTTCCATGATCGCCAACCGAACGGTAAGATCGCTGCAGGCTACTTAACGCCCACCACCTCCCCTCCCTCTCGGTGAAGGGCACAGCTCTCCCCAACGATGCTTTAGGAAGGCGTCCCTCGTGGCCAGTCACACACCCGCTGACCGCCACCGCTGACCGCCAGCGGGACCCTCGGGGCGAACACCGGGCCACCAGCGCTCCACGACGAGGGGAGGCCGCCCCCCCCCGGCCCGCCCGCCGCCCCGGCCTTGCCCTGGGGCCTACCGCCCCTACGGCCTACCGCCCCTGCGTCCCGGCGCCCGCCGCTCCCTCACGGCCGCTCCTTGCGCCATGGCGGCCGCCAGGGTCCCGCCGGGGCGCCGCCGCCACCGCCGCCTGCCCTCAGAGGCGGTGGCCGCCCCGGCACAGCCTGCACCGCGGGGCAGAGGGCCGCACTCACCTGGGCTGCCTTGGTGTAACTGGCCATGGCCGCCCGCCCGCCGCGGCTGAGGGGAAGGCGAAGGGAAGCGGAGCCCCTGGGCCGCCGCACCGGCGGGAAGCGGAAGCGCTGCCCTGTGATGGGCGGTGCAAGGGCTGCAGCGCGGGCCGTTCGGAGCGGCGGCCGCTCCGTCCCCGTTCCCGCCGGGCCATGGACCGCTACCTCCTGCTCCTGAGCTGGGGGGAGCGCGGGGGCGAGGGCGCTGCGGCGGGCGGCCCCGGGCCCGGAGCAGGTACCGCTGCGGGGGGGGGCGGAGGCCGCGCCCTGTGGGGAGCCGCCGCCGCGGGGCCCAGCTGAGCTCGCCCAGCGAGGGCTTTTCCTACGGCCGCTGGTCTGGGATCTGGGCCCGAGCAGGCTTTTCTGGACCCCTGCCTCCTTAAATCCACCCTGTTTTAGACTAAAAGTCTTTAATGACTTAAACCTTCAGGAACTTAGGGGGTTCTGTGTTTTATTGCGACACTGCTATATAACTCTCTGGAGCGTTCCTGAGATGTGCCCTACTTTGCCGAGAATTTTACAAATTTTCTCTTTTTAAACTCCTGCAAATCTGTAGCTGACAGGTTTTTTTCTTAAAAAACTAAACTTCGAATATTTAACTGAACTTTATATTTGCAAGAAAGCAAGATTTAACTTCTGTAATTCAGTAGTTTTAAGAAAAAACTTTTTTCTTTTTTTTTTTTTTAGCTGTGACTACTGCAACCGCTTATCAGTTCCTGAAAGAAAGCTGTAACTCATCTATCAACGCAGATGTGAGCACATTCCCAGGTAAATATAGTGATGTACAGTAAGGTGAGGCAAATAAATAGATAGGACACAAGAAATGAAAGAGAAGGGTTTTGAAAGGTTGACAAATTTCAACCCAGCTTAGCAAGAAAGAGTAGGAAAGGGCTTGTTTATCACGTCAATGGGCAGCTTGATATTTTCATTACTCCTATGATGTCTTCTAATTTTTTCAGTGGGAGCAATGTTTGTCTGTTGGGTATCAATTCAGAAACTTTATCCATGAATATTTATTAAATATTTTTATCTTAAAATAGATTTCTGAGATTTCTGAATATCTGCTTTAGTACTTTTAGGGGTTGGGTGTTTGGGATTTTTTGTTAAAAAATGCTTTCGTAGTTCTTGATTTGGATATCTAGTGTTGAGCTGTTAAGGCTCATCTTGTCACAGCTGTCATGTAATTGTGATTCATGTGGGGAAACCGCTATAAGCTGTTAAAATTCACAAAGATGGGAATGTTAAGCTGTTTTCAACTTCTGTGCTTTTTATGGCATAGAAATGTTGAGAGAGCATCTCATTTTGTGAACTGTGTAAACCATATTTATGAAAGTTGTGATTTAGTTCAGGTATGATACAACTTCTGCAAATGGGGAGCAATATTGCCTGGAATGAAGAAGAGGTCAAAAATTTTCTTACTTATTAACCATCAGAGGATCAGTAATAGTTAGACACTTGCCTACACTTGAATATGCTTAGAACTTAATTATGATGCTGTAATTATGAAAGTAGATAATGATAATTATGAAAGTAGAATGCAAGTGATTAAATGACTCACATAGAGTCTTTCAACAGAGATGTTAATTTTAATAGGAAGAATAGATTGTAATGGATTGATTATTTCAAGTCACTGGTTTATCTCTTTGCAGCATGTTCAGTGGCTGGTATTCCAGGTGTAAAGAAATGGTATTTTGCGAGTCATGTTATATGTGGTTATTATCAGGTAAGATGTATTTTTTTTCCAAATATAATTTTCTCAACTGTCTGTCTGCCTGTCTCTAGTGCAAGTTAAAACTGTGATGTTCAGAATTCTTTTTGCTTAATTAATTCTTTTTGCTTAATCAGTTCTGCAGTTCTGACTGGGAGGAAATAAACTCTGACACACAGAAGAATGAAGACTCTTTCCGAACAAGTATTGATGAATGCCTGGGAGCCAGACAAAATTTTGAGGAAGACGACAGTAACAGTAGAGAGTCACTGTCTATGGCTGAGTACGCATATTATTATTACTTTTATTGAAAGTATAGTGATCTGACATTTAACAGTAATAACCCAAGGGAATCAAGAACATTTAACAAGTAAAAGTTATTACCAAAGCAACAGTTAACTGTGAACAATCCCCTACTACTACTGAAAATAATTCTATTTCGTTTAATGTAGCTTTAGTTTTTTTAGCTACAGGTGTTTTTATAGAATAACTGAACAGTTTCCTAACAGCTGGTGGTTATATATGTCAGGACAAGGGGGAATGGTTTCAAACTAAACCAGGGTAGGTTTAGACTGGGTATAAGGAAGA
>BOSO01010765.1:0-12961 GCA_018403395.1 Gorsachius goisagi | reverse complement strand
CCCTTCCAACCTGAAACCTTCTATGATTCTATGATCTATGATATATACAAAAAGAAGTTTCTTGCTAATCTGTCTTGAGTCCTACTCCCAGTTTTACTGCAGACTGTTTTGAAGTCATTTAGCCTACTTCTACCTCAGTAAAAGGGCAGAAAAGTGTATCTCATTGCCTAGGTATGTTTTTGCAGAATTTTAAAGATATAAGATATACTAAGTTGTAACTTTTTGGTTTTAAATTGCTTTGTTTATATTTTGTTTCCAACCATGTTGCTCTTCATTTTCAGTATCTATGATGAAGCTGCAGAAAGTCTGCATCAGTTAGCTGATAAACTGCCTGCCCCAGGTAATCTCTCTTAAAAAAGCAATCTCATTTGAGTTTATCTTGCTAGTTATTATTCTAAAAACTCAGCTGTTGAAATCGTAGTCAAATGGTAAAAATCAGAGGATGTTAGTTTGTTAGTTGAATTAACTTGTATGCAGCTCGTGCAAGTAGTTTAAGGAACCTGAGCATGATTGCATTGCAAATCAGCGTACAGAGTAGCTTGCTTCTTGTTTCTTTGGAAGGCTACATTTCAGTAGAGTTCGAGGCAGCTATTTATATAATTAATTTTTCCATCTGAAATGGCACCAAAGTAGTAATAGACAGTAAGCAATACGAAACACAACATGTTTTTATGAAAAAAATGGAAGGTATTGATGTCAGGCGTACATCTGATTTGCCAGCTGATTGCTTGTGGGTGGGAGCCGAGAAGCTGTAAAGGAACATAGATCAGAACTACTGGATTCAGATTTTGTAAACTGGAGATGCGTATCACCTCGCATGTTAAGGTTACATAATGTTGCAGTAGTTGATAGGAGATAGCAAAGGAACCGAAGGCGGAAGGAATGAGAAATAGCAGTTTGGAGGTGTTAAAAGAAGGAAAATGACATGGTGTAGTTGTACTGGAGACAACTCCGATTTGTCAAATACAGTGCTGAGTGAGAGAGGAGAAAGGTATCGAACTGCTGTAACTGAGCAAACGGCAAAATGTTCTGTGTTAATCTAAGACAAGCAGAGAGAGATGAGCTAAAATGCATGAAAAGTGTTTTAAATCTTGCTGAAGTTACCTGAAGTTGATCTTTAAGCCCATTTTAGTGCAGTCAGTGATAATCAGAACTTTTCTATCTTTAAATGGCTGAATCATTTACTGAATAATGGTACTTTGAGTCATATATAACTCTTTTTATAGGCAGAGCAATGGTTGATGTAATACTGCAGGCTGTCGAACGAGATGGACCCAAGTTAAAAGACTGCTTACCTGCTATTGGTGCCCTGAAACACTTGAGAGAATGGCACTCTGCACAAATCACTATTGCAGCAAATGACTCTAAAGGGTATGCCATTTATTTTCAGCCTATAAACAAGGTCACTCTTGTGTTAGTATATGTCAGTGGTTTAAAATAAAAACAGGGTCTTGAGTACTTTACAGGTATACTTTGAAAATACATAGATTTGTCTTCTATTATTGTTTGAGGAGATGAGTTACTCATGCTGATTTATTGTAAATGTATTCCCTAACCAGAGGGGCAGGCAAAAAAGCAAGTCCTCTGAACTTCCTCTTTCTATGAGAGCAGAAAGTTAAATATTTTCTCTCTCCTTTTCATCGCTAGTGGCTTCAGTGTGCATAGTAACTTCTATTGATTGTAGTTTTCTGGTTTTTGTAAAAAGAGTACATAACTCTGCTAGTTTTAGTTTCAATTTTTTATTAGTTTTGGTATTACATTTCAGGGAGGAAAAAAAAGTCTGATTTATCCCTTTTGAAAATGGAGTATACATGCTCCATTATTTCCTGTATGCTTCTGAAAAGTCTTTAACACTGAAACTGTTGATTCAATTTGAAATTAACTCCAGCAGTTTCCTTACTGTTCTCCTCTAACTGGCATAAGTAGGCCATAATTATGTCTCAGTATAAACCACAGTGGGTTGGTTTTTTTTTTTCCCCGTGTGGTAAATTATTGTGTGGATATTGAATAACTTGGCAAACTCTCCTCCACTTCCCCTCCCCTCCACGCTCAAAAGATTCAAGCTTGCTTTGCAGAATGTGTGGTTAAGATTAATCCTAAGTTAATAAAACTGTTTAACATTAAAAGGTTGAATGCCCAGTCCTTGGATAGAATAAGCAATTTACCTACTATATAGTACTTCCCAAGGTATACAGAGGAAGGTAAACTTACTGCAGTGACTTCCGTGAGTGCCTGATCTCAGTGTTCATTGACATCTTCCGGTGCAGCCAGCTTTTGACTGAATGAATTTTTCTGCTGTCTTTTATGTAAAATGAGGCTATTTGGGCATGCAGTTTCTGTGACGAAAGTTCTCTCATTCCTCCTGTTGTGTTGATGGTGCTGATCTCTCTTCGAAGACAGACTGCCAGTAGGACCCACAGATACTGGCTGTTCTCTCTGTTGTAGTTGAATTTGGGTAATACTTGCGCTGCAGTCATATGTCTACTTACAAGGCTAAATACAAACCGTCTAGATGGGCCAGTGATAGCCCCAGTGATGGCTACCTGGCTTTGTTCCAGGTTCTAGCACCCAACCTTACTATGATATGCCTGCAGCTTGCCGTTGCTGGTGTTATTTGATGTCTGACAAAGTTCTTTGCTGTTACGTTCAAGTAGGATATGAAAAATTTCCTTTACAGAGCCTGAATCAGGAATTCTGTAATATCTTGTACTTTGTGGAATATAAAGCTATACATGTCAGTCTAAACATGCACAAAACTATTGAGTGCTACGAGTTAATAGGTAAATTCAGTCAAATTGCACTGCATGTTAATTTGTAATACTAAATTCAGTAAGATTAATTCTTCCTTTCTTTTACAGTAGCTGGCAAAAGATTGCAGACTATCTGTCAGCAGACTTTGCATCTTCAGATAATGTTATGAATATTATTGATTTAAAAGAACTCTGGAGAGGAAAGATTCAGATATGGGAAAGAAAGGTAAAATAACTTTTCAGCTGTGGTTATTTTTTTAAAGTATCCATGTACTTCAATTAAAGCACGTATTGTACAATGCATTTTATGCTTTAAGCCAAATTTGGTTTTGGCAATGTAATTCAAAGAGGAAATGCGCAACGTATTTGGGTAGGTGGGGGAACAACTGGCTTTTTTAGCACGATGAAAGCATAAATGAGATCAAGGCATCAAGATTTGAGTTTCAGAAGTCCAGGTGCTCCCCTCTGAAATATTTGCCTTACAACTTCTTGTTCAAAATTAGATTGTTTTGTATCTATCACAAATCATTATCATGTAACTCTGTAAGTCATTGTTGCAAGCACATGTCTCATGTTTCTGTAAAGACTTAATAGCTTTGTGATTTTGAAAGTCATTGTTTACATTTTCAGTATCAGGTTTTGGATATAGTAGTTGGTTATCTAAGCCTACTATTTTTACCTAGTTTTACAGATCTTCTGGAAACAAATACAATACCAATTGTTTAAAATAGTGATAGATGTAACTGGCTGAAGAGAAATAATTTTTATCTCTCTTTTGACACATTTATTGTCTTTTGTTCCCCCCCAGTTTGGATCAGAAGTTAGGTTTCCAGAATTTTGTATGAAGAGCACTTCAGTAAAGACATTCAGCACTTCACATCTAAGTTCGGTTAAAAAAGAACGACTATTGAGGAATACTGATGTTTTGCCAGAGGCAAGTATTATTCTTGATCTTTCTTTGAGCCACTAGAATTTATCTGTTTTAATTTTCTGAGAAAACTAGTAATTGGGGGAACTTTAGTCAGAATTGAAAATGAAACATAAAAATAAATGATTGGATAAGATTGAGGAATACTTCTTTTCTTCATGTGTGTTCTCAAAACAGGTCCTTAAAATTTCATCTGTTTGTTCTTAGGAATGCGATACCAAAATTTTTTTCAAGTAGAAATTGAAGCCTTGTTTAATCTTAATATTCAAAATATGTAATTTATTTATGAATTCTGCATTTATCTAACCTTTTCTAATTTGTTTTAAAAGTTTGTTGGTTTTTTTTTAAGTCACTGTTGCTGTTTCATGTTTTCCACTGGAAGTTGATGAAAACAAAAATGTGTGTTTATGAAAACCATTATAAGTTAAGAGTTTATTATTTTTATTGTTAAAATTTGTGCATTTTGGATTGCATTTGTCTGTTCCTGGTAGATCTTATTTTTATTTGAATTTGGATAAGAGTTACAACTCATTTGAAGCACATAGTTGACATTCTAGAAAGTAAGTTTTATTAAACAGAATGAAATACTTTCCTTGGTTTTTATGTAATTATGTTTAATAGGGATTGTGAAATGTTTATCTCTTTATATTCCTTTATACCTATTTCACAGGTACTTGCAAGGCAAATGCCTCCAGCAAAACACTTGAGGAAGTTCTACTGAGATAACATCATGTATAAGGTTACAGATTTTTTATTTGATCTCCTTCCAGGTTTTTCATTACTATGGTCCTGCACTAGAATTTTTACAGATGGTGGTGCTCTCTGATCTACCTTCCTTTTTTATATCTGATCTGGAATTCGAGCTGTATCCTTTTTTAAGGAACTAAACTGCTACTAATAATGGTCTATAGCAGAAAGAAAACAATCAGGATCTACCCATGCAAGCAACATGTGAGGACTGGTAAGGGCTCATTCTAGCCTGCCAAAATAGTCACAGTGATTCTTCACAACTGGATTTTTTTTTAATGTTGAAATTGAAATTACACTAACAATAACCAGCTATTTTTTACTTTATTGCACATATACTTTGTCTGTTGATGTGTGTGCTATTTTGGGGGAAAAAATAGAGAAATATTTAAATTTAAAATTTAAATTTAAAATCAAAAAACCCAAGCCTTACTCATTAATATGTATAGTGTGCTTCACCATATAGAAACATTTTTCCATAAATCACATTTTTATTGTGTAGGTGCAAAATACGTGGCAAGGTAGAGCAGAGGGGTTTTCTTTTGAGTTGCGTGTGCTGCAGAGATCTCAAGGTGTATTCCTATTGGTTTTAATTTTATGTACTTTTGGTGCTGGTCTTGGTGTAACAATAGTAGCTTAGGCTGTATAAGCCTGCCAGAATTTTGAATATAAATATCTGTTTATGCCTGCCTATATTAAAGATGCCCGTGGTGTATTTCATCATATAACATTTCCGTGAGTGCCACTCTGCATGGAAAGGTAAGTTTAATATATTTTGTGGTACTGGAGTATCAAATATTAGACACTTGCAGTCCTTATTTGAAATATGATGGTAATAGGATTTGTAAAATAGAGACGCATACAGTCCTTTGTGAAGATGAGGTTCCTTAAACTGTTCTGTTCAGGACCCTGTCGAGAAAGAGTATCAAGGAGACATCTACGCTGCTTTTGGACCAGATTTCTTCTCTCTCTGGGAAGGTAAAAACTTCTTTTTATTTATGTATAGCAGAAAAATGAAGATATGTATATTGCTCATAAAAGATACAAGAATAATATTTTTAAACCTAGTCTCTGTGTAAGCTCCTTCAATATTTAGTTCTAAAACAAATTTGGCTTCTAAAGGTGCATGCTATACAGGTCCTGACAACATGTAAGCCCACTGAATGTTTTTTTCTTTACCTTAGTTTGAGCTTTGATCTCCTAAAACATCGTGTAATTTTTAATCCTATCCTGACAGGTAATTTCTGTACTATCATAATTCAACTATTTTTTAGCACAAGGCAGGCATGTGTGCAGCCTACAAAATATATCTAGCTAGTCTGAAGTGGTAAGCTTTTTTATTTTGCATGTGCATATTCTGCTTTTCCATTCTGATTTTGGATTAAATGAGTTCTTGAAACACTTATAAGCCTACTTTTTTGTCTTTTTTTTTCTTTTCACTCTTGGAATAATAGTATGACTATTCATAGCCATAGTATTAGTTTGAAGATGGTGATATATGCTTGTTTAGGAAAGTTTGTGGTTTGATTTTTATTTTTTATTTTTTTTTTTTTTTAGCATTTATAAAATGCCAATCAAAACAGAGCCTGCAGTGAAAATGCTGTTATAACAAATTACTTACGTTCTTTATTTACAGTGGAGCTGGTGTTCCATTATCAGGCTATATGTTTCATCTTCAGCTTGCTCTTTTGGTTTTAGTAACTTTTTTTCCTACCCTGCCACTTCATTCTCCATTATGCTTAGCCAGAAAAGAAAGAAGTCCTTTTTCTAATGCTGGACCAAAAAGTATCTTCTGGAATAAGTTTATATTGGTAAACATCCCTGGTAATTTTCATTTTACATGAAGATGCTGAACATTTGGCCAAATATCTTTTACAATCTAAGAGCTTGCCTTTCTACAAGTTCTTTTAAAGGAGAAGCCAAAAGAGTTAAAACAGATCTTTAGGCTACTTTCTAGAGTCTGCACATGTTGAATTGAATGTGTTTTCAAGATAACAATTTCTTGTAGGGATTTTTTTTCAGTCTTCATTCTATTTTTTTATTTCAGTCTACATTTTTAATTTTTTATATTACACATTTGTAGGCTTTCCTAATAGCTGTAAAAGCATTGTTTTATTGCTTGAGTATTCAAACACTTGTGCATTTTTTCTCTTAGTGCTTATTGGCCTGAAATTTACATACAGACATAAACATAGTCCAGTATCTGATTAAATGAAAAGGATCATATGTAGGGAGGAAAAAAATGACATGCTTTTCAAAGGAATGTAGAGTGGCTGATGCCAACTATATCTTTTGAATTCTCTTTTCATTCTGGGTACTACTCTACAGAAGTGTTTTTAACTGGATTATTGAAAGACTTGCAATAGGTAACAAATACCTTTTTATGTATGAAATAGAAATTTAGCAGTTAATCGTCTCTCGACTAGAGAAAAAAATAAGCACAATTTTTACAGCTTCTTTGTAAAATGCTGTTCCATCTCAATTGATGTGAATGACTCGATTGATCTGAAGTGCTAAGTGAATATGGTTTTCTTCAATTGAAGTACATTTGAAATAATGCCAAATCAGTAGCTCAAGAATGAAATGTAAAACAGGTTTCAGTAATACTGCATGTATTATATTTGCTCTCGTTATTTAGGTGGGAGCTTTATTTACATTGCCATGTAATGTAAGCAGTGTAGTGATCCCATCCCCTGCCCAGCTGAGTACCAAGAAATGGAAGGAATATATGGCTAGGAAACCCAAGGTCATTACTGGTAGGTAAAAGGAAGATGACTACATGTGTAGCTATATGTGTATGTATCTATATACAGGTTATATCTATATATGTGTGTGTGTGTGTATATATATATATATGGCAGGTTTTTTCCTATACATTTGGGATGCTCTCCAATTAAATTAATGCAGTGATTGTAATCTTCATTGACACTGAAGGTTTGGTGAATGTGAGTTCAGCTATGTAGACTTGTTTTAGAGGAAAATTGATCACAACATCATGGCAAGCTTTAGGGAAATAGTGCATCTCCTTTAACCTATTTCTGTGTTTTATCTGTCAGCTAAGATTCAGCTTCCACACACCTTGCTAAGGGCAGAGGTTTGCTTCTGCAGATGGAAATCCAGTGTGGTTCCCTTAGGTGCTTCCCTTCTCACTTAAGCATTTCCAGAGGTTCTGTAGTGCAGTTGAATTTAATTTCAGCTTCTTCCTGGGAAAATACAGAAGATCAGGAAATGCTGGATGCCTTCGTTCACCTGAGAACGAGTGTGCTTAACTAGCTGGCAGTATATAGATTTAAAATGATCTTTGAATGTTTGGAGGTGGCAGAGGAGAGGGTATGATTATGGAGCTGATCACAGCAGCAGCATCTATAGTGCAAGATCCCCAGTGCCTGCAAGTTCTCTGTCCTGTGTTCCAGTGGAAGGCGTTTGTACAAGCATTAACTATAATGTGATCAGTAATGCACAATAGGTTCCTATTAGACCTCTTGAGCAAAATTTAGAATAGGAGGAGAAACTTGGCTATTTGAACATATTTGCTCATTTAGTTAAAAACTATTCATTTTTTAGTGGCTACCACCGATCTGATTATATTAAGGATTTGCAAATCCTTATCTCTTCAGTCTGTGGGAAGGTGTAATTCTTTGAATTGCTAGTTCTCAAATACTAGTTAAGATTAAAATGAGAAATAAAAGCTTTCCCATGAGGAATCAGCTTTGAGGTGCCCAGATAAAATGGAAAAGGAAAATATTTCAAATGACTAGGGGAACAGGGAATGGGATAATAGTGAAAATGTGTCAGGCACCTATTTTCTTTCTTGTTCTTTTCTTTCCTCTTTCCCTGGAGTTACATATTGAGGTAGTTATAATACTAATAAATGTCAGTCTTTTTTTGAGTTATTTATTGAGACAGCACTGCAAATATCTTATGGACTTAAGTGATTCTCTCAATTTCTACATCTACCAAGGTGCTATAAAATGTTTTCTGTGTAAAAAGATAGCAAACCCATCCTTTCGCTGTTACTGTCAAATGCTACACTAATTTATTTTCGAAACTGCATACTATATGCCAGTGTTTAAAAATAGAATGTGTTTATCTCTCACCCAGGATGTGCACAAGTGTAAAGCAGTGAGTGAAACTCTTGTTAATAAATAATGCAGCTTCCTTGGGAAGAGTGTGTACAGTATTTCCTCTACTTCTACAGATATATATTCTTCCAGTGAACACTTACCATTATTTCAATCCATATATGCACAAATGCCTGTTTTTACCTAGCAGAACAAATCCTTCTCTAATCATTACATATGTAGCACACTGTTTGCCTAACTTCATTGTTTCATGGTAGAAACGTAACTTGGCCAGTTAAAGGCTTGCGTTTTACTGAGACCAATTGAAGAACTTCTCTTGGTTGGTGGTTAGAGTTTCCAGATGTAGTTTCTAGCCTGCATTAGAAAGCTGGCCCTCGCTACAGCCACAGCAGTTCGGTGCTGGTAACATGCTAGCTTTAAGCCAGCAGCATAGTCCCAACTAATTTTTGCTGCTGTAGCTCATTTTGGTTTGCATACTCTTCAGTTTGTAGCTTTTAAACGGGTAAATAGTAACGCTGTAGTTAGTGTGTCTTCTAAAAAGATGTAAGATTTCTCATGGAGCAGAAGAGGGCAAGTGGAAGAATTGTGATGGCAAATTATAGCTTGTTTTAAAGCTGTTTTCCCAATGATGTTTCACAGTTACGTCCTGATGTTTTTTAAGTTCCAGAAATTGAACTGAAAGGAGAATCTTGCCGGTACTATTTCTTGCTACAAGGCAATGGCTCTGGAGGATGTAAAGCAACCTTGATTCACTCAGCTAGCCAGATCAATGGCATGGCCACTCTTGCTGCAGTAAATGGAAAACTAAAGACAAAAGCAGAACAAACAGAGTCAAGTAAGAATTATTACTTATTCATTTAAGAGTATCTGAGTGCAGGCAAATGCTACTAAAATTTGTATGTTCCTTTTATTCATTCCAGTCTGTGTTAAAAGGGAGAAAACAAGGAGGAATGTTACATTTTGATGAATACCTCTATTCTTTCAGCAGTATTTTTAAAATTGATTAAAAAAATATAAGAAGAGCTTATTTATTCACACAATTTACTACTACCATATTTTTGGTAGCGAGTAATTTCTTATAACTGTGGTTAGTTGTAAATGTTTTGATATATAGGGATATCCAGGTAATATTAATACAAATCAAATTTTCAGCAACTTGAAGTTTAAAAAGTATGTATTGTCAGTATAAAGACTGACCAGCCCATGCCTAAAATCTAGTCAACTATCTGTTGATAAGCCTGTTTCACTGATGATTTAAAATAAAACCCGCAAGGCCAGCAGGCAGGTTGAGTTTCATGATCATGTCTTCAGTCACTTGGCAGATGTCCATATTACTGCAGAGTGGTTAGGATATGGGCTAGCAGATGATCAGCTACTCCGCTAGGTAAGAGCATGTATGTAGACATTTATCTTAGAGTAGTTGTCCTGTAACAACGACATATACTAGATAACTCTGCTAGTTCGTGTATTTGCTTTCAATAACGCTGACAAAGAAAAAGAGCACAGTGACCTGCATCGTATCCTCTTATTTCCTTATTATTGAAATAAATCCATGTGCGATATGACTGACTGCTTACCATTTGTCCTAATTAAAATCCCATTAGTACGGTGTCAGAAGACTGAAAGTCCTTGGCCATATGTTGGGAGGAAACTTTTTCTTTCCTGGTATCAAACTTAGGATCTTTTTACGTTCTTTAAATGTCAGTCATGTTAATTGTGTTGTCATTATATTGCTTTTGTACAGAAATTCAAAAATACTGGTCAGGCATCTAGGCCAAATTATGCCTCTGGTGTCTTAATTCAATTGTAATTAATTTCTTTCTTTGTTTGTTTGTTTGATTAGCCATATTTGAAAGTGTGGTTCTTTCCTTTGAATATGAAATTTGTATGTCTGCTGCGTTTATGTTGTCTTTTAAGAAATAATGACTTGGTGTTTCCAAAGTCATGGGAGGGAATTTTAATAATAGATTTCTCCTAACCTGTGCAGGCTTTCATATTGCTGACTTTATGAAGTGTCTGCCTCATTTTTGTGGAGAGGAGATTGTACAGAGAGAAAAGAAACTGTCTCATCTCCAAGTGTTTGCCTTGAAGGAATATCTCAGTAAGTAATGGGGAGAGCACTGGTAGTTCTCAAACTAGTGTTTAAAGGGTCTTTATTTCTGACCTTACAAGTGAGTAGATCACTTCATGAAGAAGAAAGTGGAGCTTTAAAAAGATACTTTTTGTGGTATATCCATGATTGTATGTCAGATAATGACTTTTAAATATTCAGGAAAAGAGAATGCTGAACTTAAAATAAAGTTGGTGGGTGTGAGTGCTTGTTAGACTAATACTCTGAAAGTTTGAGCGTAGTTTTGGAATAATTCTGTGGCAATTAACTTTTTCTCTGCTGTTTTTTTCAATGCTTTTTTCCCCAAAAAAACCACTTACTGCTGGATGTGCCTTCAACAAAAATAAGAATTCTGTTTTATGGTTTTGGGTTTTTTTATTTTATTCTTTCTTGTAAAAGTTTTAAACATACATTGGAGATGCTACGTTTGTCATGATACATCATTCATAATAATAACTGAAAGGCCATCCTCTGTAGATTTTCATGACTTTGCAGAGAAGTACATTTGACTGTCCTGATTTTTTCCATCAAAGTCCATTGCTCAAAGAGACTCAATTAAAACAAAAAGATGCTTCTGAGAGATTGGCTAGATTATTGAAAATGGCATACTGTGAAGATAATTTAAGTGTATTATCACTAACAGAATACCAGCTTAAGGAAAATAAGGTTTCTATTAATAGTCTTGTCTTCCACCCCCTGCCCCCATCAACTTGCAGTCGTTCTCAGATTCCTCTCTCCTTTAACCCTGAGTTTGGGGCAGCCTTAGAGCTTGTGTTTTAGTTTGTTTTGAGTGGGTCATAAGGATGAAGACTGAACAGGAGCAGCTGGGATTTGCTAGTCTTCCTAAATCATATCAGAATTACCTGACCCTTGTTATTCTGACCAAAGAGACTGGAACAGGCTATCGGTTATGCTGGAGCCACACTCCTGCAACAACAGTAAAAATAGGTGGGTAGGAGGCTCTGTACACTGGAGCTTTTCATGTTTAGGCTCGGCATGACCAGATATTTGTCTCTGAGGGATTCAAACCTGGATATACTCAGAAAGGCACATACACAGAAATTAAAGGACTGTAAAAAGGTGATTCATGTGTGATTTCAGCTATTCTCACAGTGAAGTTTTTTTCACTTTTATATTGAATTAAACCACCCATGCCTTGCTCAAGGATACAATAGTGCCAAGTTAACTTACTTGTGTTACTGTTTTGGGGTGGGAATTTTTCTGTTTGGTTGGTTTTTAGCAGGTTCCAGTTATCCTTTGTTAATTAGCAGGTGCAGTAGCTTCTCTTTCTTTCTCTTTCCTTTTATAGAGAGAAAAGAATTGACTGAGCAGCCTCCAGTTATTTCTACTGATGAGTTAAAAAACTTGTTAGAACTTACAAGAGAATATATTTGGGACCTGTGCAACACGAGTTTTCCTAAACCTGTTCTACAGAAGGTTGCCAATAAAACTAGGTCATGCGCTGTGACTTTTGGTAAGTATCGTTATTTAGAAAATATGCTGCTTATTCTCTTTTGATGTATTTTCATACCTGTTCTAGAGTTTTTACTAAAAGAAGGAGAGTCTTTTACCAAAAGAGGGAAAAATATAAAAAGTAAAGTGGCTTTCTAAGCTTTTTTTTTTTCAAACTGAAATTACCCTCACATTAATGATCTCCTTTCTTTTCCTTGACAAAACAAAATATGCAGAAAACACAGCACAAGGCAGGTTTTCCTCATAATTATATACTTATATCTCTAGATCTAGATGTATGAAAGAGTATACATACATATATATATTTCTTTAAAGAATAAGATTCTTTACTTCTGTTAAGGATTATCCATGTATTTCTTGCAGAATCTGATTTAATGGAGCCAAATCCGTTGGAGTGGCCAGAAAGACCTGTTCTTCAGAATTTGGAAAACTTTGAAAAAAAAATCCAAAAAATGAGGTAATGGTTAAATACTGGAGATTTTCTTTGTAGTGGCCATTGAACATCACTCTAGAGGAACCGTATGTTTTGATAGCCATTATTTTTTTCTTCCAGCATGCCCTGGGGCATAAATAATGAAGATAGTACAGCAGTTTTTGTCAGCATGTACAATGTGCTTCTAATCATAGAATGTTTTGGGTTGGAAGGGACCCCTACAGGTTATCTAGTCCAATCCCCCTGCAGTGAGCAGGGACACCACTAACGAGATCAGGTTGCTCAGAGCCCCGTCCAACCTGGCCTTGAATGTTTCCAGGGATGGGGCCTCCACTACCTCTCTGGGCAACCCGTTCCAGTGTTTCACCACCCTCATTATAAAGAATTTCTTCCTTATATCCAGTCTAAACCTACCCTGTTTTAGTTTAAAACCATTAC
>BOSO01010764.1:32857-54479 GCA_018403395.1 Gorsachius goisagi | reverse complement strand
TTATTAACATCTGGGATGTGGTAGGAAGGCTTCAGTACAAAAATTAGCGGAGAGCTCAGGAAGAAAAATTCCCTGATGCTTGGATTACACGGGTGCGCACAGGTATGCTTTCCCTATTTTACTAAAGGAAAATTTGGGAGAAAAAGGAAAAAAAAAAAATCCCCTGAATTTGTTTGACTGTGAAAAAGTTAAAGAAAGAAAATTCCTCTGTCCTCAGAAAGGTTAATCTAGTCTATCAAGCCAAGGAGATTAATGAAAGTGCAAGAACTAATATAGTGGAGAAACTAAGTCAGCTTTAGAAAGCAAGATAAGGCTAATGACAAAATAAATCAGTTTATAACCATTTAGCAAGAGTGGTTTATGACTAATGAGGCACTGGGTGGGCATCCCTTTCCGAGCTGTGGCCGTGCCCCAGGGGGGGTGGGCCAGCATCTCCCTCATCTCCCAGTCACCCACCCGGGTTGCATCCTTGTGTCCCGCCGGGGCTGCGCCGAGCAGGGAGGATGCGGTGCTGAGCATCACAGGGGCAGCAGGGCTGTGGGACAAACCCGCACCGCTGAAAACCTTACCCCCACTGAAATCAGCAGGACACTGCACTGGGGGGTTTTCCAGAGCACGATTTGCTTTGCCCACTGCTGAACAGCGCAGCCTTTTCTGCATGAGAGCGGTTGCTCTGCGTCTGTGTGAGCCTGGAGTAGCTGGTGAGAAAACGAGGTGACCTGGGTAGCTCTTCCTCAAGCACCCCACCCCACAGCCCAGGTGAGCTTGGGCACCTACGTTTATCTGTCCTAATTTTGGTCTGAGCCACACCCTGGGATCACCTGGCTCAGTACCAGTAGGTCTCCAGTGAGAGCCGAGCCCAACTTGCCGGCTCACAGGAGCTGCAGGTGAGCAGCCACGTTGTCAAAGCCTTTGGAGAACCACCCGCTGTATTTTCTAACAACGGTGAGTTAAACAGGCACTCGTTAATTGGCCAAATTTGCAAAATGGTCCTTAGTCCTTCTTCTCCCACAGTGCGATGACTCCCTTTTGAGGGATGCCCTGGGTGGTCCCTTAAGGGCTCAGTCACAGAGCTTGTGGATAAAACCAAAACCTTGCTGCCCCCTGAACAGCGGGCAGAGCCCTCCTGGATGGGGCTACAGTCTCCGCTCACTGATTTCCCTTCCTAAAAGTTCAGATTACCACATCTGCCCTGGTGTGTTCACTTATTTTCACATGTCCTTTTAATGGTAGACTTGGGGTGAATTATTTGGCTATTCTACACCAAAGGGTCTGAGGGTCCGGCAATTTATACACACACAACTTGTGCCACTTTTACAGATCTATTGCTTTTTTCCTGCCTTGTAGAGATTCCTGTGCTTTTTTCTGCGTGAGATATATTTAAAACGGAAAGTAAAAATAACATATTAATCCTTTCCTTCCTCTGCCTCCCAGAAGAGCAAAACTGTTGGAGTAAACTCAAAACGATTCCTTAATTTATGGAGAAATGCAGAAGCCTAAATCAAGCTCCAAGAAGATTAGATTACAAACCTTCAGTGGAAGAACTTCAGGGAGACCAATTCTGCGAGCTGCTGAAAGCTTCGCGTTGTTGAACCCCCCAAGCTGCCGCAGACACCTCTTCCCTCCAGGACAAGACTTAAAGAAAACTATCACCTGCCCTGTGGGAAATGCCCGATGGTGCAAAGGCTGGCACCATTCTCATGCCTGCCCTGTTGGCTGCTTCGGGCGCCAGCCCCGGCGCGCTGCCCGCATGGCGCGGAGCCCCGGTACCCACCCGCCCGTGCTCACCCCAGAGCTTGGCGCCGTAGTGTGGAGCAACGTGTGGGAGCGATGTGCCGAGCAGGTTTGAAGGCTTTGACTTTTGCAGTAGCTTTTTTTACAACCAACCAACCGTCTGGCACAAAAGCTGCTGCGCATCCAACCTGGGACAACCAGCTCGAGACATAACCCCCAGCACGTGGTGGCCTCCCGGGAAGCCGACAGCGTTGGCTGTGTTTCATTTTCCAGAGGTGTCCTGTAACTGTTCCTGTGTAAGAGCGTTGGAGATACCTGGGCAGTGCTGCCGTGTGTGGACCTGCAAATCTAAGAAGAGAAATAGGCCAGGAGTGCAGCAAATGGTTTTCTGCCTCTCTCAGCCACCACAAGGTGTTTCATCAGAAGAGAACAAGCTGGGAGCAATAGACTTAACGGGATTAAAATGGTGGCTGCTTTGTCATTTTCCACGCTAACCTGGGTGCCTGAGAATTGCTGAAATACGGCTGAAGCGCTGCTGCCCTATGTCTTGTTTAAAAAAGTGATTTGTTAAACAAAAACCCACACCCAATAACTGAGTCTCGTCCATTAAAAATAATATGTAAACACTGGCCCTGCAGTTTAACTGCCACATGTTTTGATAGCCTTTAGGAACTGAAAGGCAATTCTCGCCCCTCTCTGCATTATCATACAACCTCATCAGAAGATAAAGAGCCTCCTTACCCCCAAAACATTTTGCAATTTGCATTTAGATTGTTCGGTGCCAATGTTCAGGATAAGATACTACCCAGCTCTGTTAAACAAAACCTGATTGTCATTTAGCAGCGTGGCAGTCAATTTATGTTTCCATTAATGCAGATCCCAGGCAATTATCTGAGGAGGGGAAGGGGAAAACCTTAACAAATTGCCCCTATGTCTGCTAGGCTTATTTTCCAGTGGGCAGCTTGAGGGCAAATTCGACATACCCATGAGGAAGAGCAAGTGAATGGCTTTCTGCTGTTGCTGGGGAGAAAGAAAAGGGGGGGGGGGGGAGCGGCAGCTCATGGACCCCTTGGCTTGGCAGCATCACACATGAAGGTCAGCCCCGAGCGCTTTGTGGAGGTGGCGGTGATGTGGGGCAGGGTCAGGAACAGAGGCGGGGACGGTCAGGCTTTGCATCCCAACCTGATGCAGCGGTGGAGCCGGAGCCAGACTCCCAGCAGTTTTCCTTGGGGCTGGTACAGCACGTGTCCCCTCAGCAGGTGGAGATGCAGGGCCACGCACTGCCCTGTCCCCGGAGTTCCCTGGGCTGTGCCTGCACCCTCCTCCGGGACCCTGGCCCCCAAGTACTCGTTGTGGTCCTGCTTGACTGGGTGGGCTGGCAGAGGACATGCCCTCCTGGCGATGGGACTGCCCTCCACCGCTGCCGGGGGATTGGATGCACTGCCATGACTGGCATCATCTTTCCCAAGCTCTTGTGCAGATGGAAAATGCAAATGTAATACATTTTCTTTCTCTGACAGTAAGCTGAAGGCACTCCTCCCTTCCCTCCTGTCTTAATGGCCTCATTTTCCCGCTGCCCCATCACTTAATGGTGCTCCCCATCACTGCTGAGCTCCCCACAGGGTGCCCATGGGTGACAGCTACCTCACTGCCCAAGGCAGCTCGCCCATTGCTCACCCCCATCTTTTGCTGGGGTGCAGCCTTTGCCAGCTGCACGGTGCCGATGGCTCCAACCAAGCCCAGGATTTCTCTGGGCGTGGCATTTCCCTGAGGACACTTGCCCCTACCTAAAAAGCCAGACCCCCTTCCCAACACCCTGTCTGAGAGGAGTGGGCAGGTACCACCTGGGTGGCCCCACTCCCTGGTATGTGTGCACGCAGGAGGTTGCAAAGCTCATAATCCTGCATGCAAGACTTTCTTTTACCTTGGCAAAACCACCGCCTCGTGTCTCGGCTGGTGCGAAAGAGCCATTTGCGTTGGAAACACCTTTCAGTCGCTCCCTCGCCAAGTTGGGGGGGATGCTGGCTGTCTTTCCCTGGGGCCGTGGGGGGTCTGCATGGGTGGGGAATAATGAAGAAAGCCAAGCAGGGATGGGCTCACCTGCAACTGAGCTGTACCTATAAACACGGAGGGGACATGCAGGCTGTCTGCCGCCGCATGCTGCTGGGAGGATTGGGGGGCGAGAGGGCCCCCCTGGTGCAAGCCCCATGGTGGCCTGGCTCGTGGCCCTTCTGTGGCAGCGTAGGGCAGGTGGTGCTGCTCGGCAGCTGAGAAAAATCGAGTTATTTTCTGAAGGGAGGGGAGGCACCCGCACCCCAGTGATTGGAAATACATCTGTGACGGCTTGGAGAGTTATTTTTGCTACATGAAAGGCTGGGGTGCGAGGACAGGGCCTTCTCCAGACTGTATCACCTCTTGGCTTCCCTGCTAGTACAGCTCATTTATTTGGTTTGGCATCAACTAGCCAAGCTGTGTAGCTGCCAGGCTCACCATGTTATAAGGAGCTGCTAATGTCAGGAAGAGCTTTTGGCCGCAGGAAAGCCCTGCAGATGTTGTCCAGGTGGTTCTGCTCTCCACGAGTGTTTAGGCTTAGTTACGCCGCCTAACAATTTTACGATGATTATTTTTCTTTCGAAACATGACTGGGATTGTTATCGGGCGCTGGAGCAGGAGCCAAGGGCGGCGTGCGGTACGGAGGCTGGGCGAGGTGTGCGGCACGTGCGGGAGAGGGGTGAGGCGCGGGCCGGAGAGGTGCCAGTGGAGCAGGACCCGGCAAAGCACGGAGGGGACCAGCACTCCAGGCCAGACTGGAAATAGCTGGCAGGCTCCTCCGTGAGGCATTTTGCACCACGCTGCTTGTCAGGCAGGGCAGCCAGCGAGGCCGAACAGAAGGAGAGGTGTTGCCTGCCCACATTCAAATTCTTGCGGCTCCCATGTTTCATAATTTTGACTCAGGATCCAGCTGAGGCAAAGAGAGACGTGCCACCTTGCTGGAGGGGTGGCTGCCCTGAGCAAGCCCATGCCAAAGATGCCCTGTGGAGCGTGGCTCCTCTCTGCCCTACGTGCTCCGGGCTGGGGGAATGAAGCACCACTGGTGGGTGCCTCTTCCTCAAAAGCATCTCCCAGCCGAGTCAAGGCAAACGCACCCAGGCCCAGCGCATGCTCCCCCTCCAGATGCTCTGCACCATGCTGCTGAACGGGAAGCTCAGGCCACATGCAAAAATGGGCTTATGCCCCTCCCGTGGGGTAAGGGGGCGTTTGGATGCCCATGGTACAACCTGCTCCTTCCCTCTCTCCTGGTTCCTTGGCTGTACGTGGACCGGAGGACATGTGGAGCCTGCCGGCACTGTGCCCCAGCCAGGGGCAGGGGGAAAGGGGTCTTCCTCTGCCCACAAACCTTTTCAACCCACCAGGGGACCTCCGAGCACCCCTGGAGACTGCTAACAGGATTAGAGGCTGCTCTTTTCCTTGCAAACGCTTCTGCTGCCGCATCCCCTCCCAGCCTCTCTGCCACAGCCTTGCCCTTGCCAAACTTAGTCCGCCTTCCTAGCCCATCCCCACTCTCTTTCTCTGGACCTACACACCTTTTCTCCACATGTAAGCTACGTGTTAACTTCTGAAGATCGTGAAGAATCTCAGATCTGCCAAAAGAAGATCCAGAAGGAGATTCCAACTTTTGCTCAGGCATCTCTCACCTTTAACTGGCCGTTATTTATGTGGGGATTACTACTGAAAGCAAAGGAGATGTAACGTCAGCTCAAAAAGAGAAGGGTTTGCCGAGGGGTCTTCCCTGTTTTCCTTGTGAACTTCAGAGCCACTTACGTTGTTAGTTCACTTTGCTGTCTAATAGGGAAAGAAACCTCAGTCAAGTTGCTTTAAAGTTTATTTTATTTAAAGAATCAGAAACACAGTCATTGTAGTTCAGTTGTACTCATATCTGCCAACATTTCCTAAATCACGTTAACATTCATGTATAACAAAAACATTTTCTGAGCTGTGCAAAGTTCAAAGGAATCGTTCAATTACTTGAACTCATTTCTAGAAGAGCAAACCTGGCATTTTACAAACTGAGGCCGCCAGAAGGAGTCTTTTCTTTCCCACCCCCCGTTGTGGGGGATGCAGATGCCCCCTCCTCCCCCTTTCCCTGGTATGACAGGTAAAAATTAGACCACAGTACGAGTTGAACCTCTCTCAGTCCAGGACTTTCCAAATGGCACTGGGTCACGTTTTCATATCACTGAGCTGTATGAAGTTCTGCACTTGTGCTCCTGGCATGGAAGTGATTTGTCCAAGAAGATTACTCAGTAACCCAAACCGTGATGATAAGGAATAAACAGGGGCCAAAAACAGCTGCTGTCAAAATAGAAACACCCCCCCCCCTCACCCCAAATACTTTTCCTTGCAGGAGGTATGACTGGAAAGGTCATCGTCCATTAAAAACCCCATCATCCTCCCTGCAAAACATATTTTAAAGCACTGATTTCATGACACGACATCTGCATGTTCTCCTTAATCTTCTCACACACCAACTTTTGTCCTGTTAGAGTTAAGCATGAAAAGGTGGAAATCTGGAACCATTTTTAGATCTGGCTAAACACAACAGGCAGCAAGCAAGCCATCATCCTGTTTCATTTTTCTGCGTGTAGTAAACACACCCACAGAACAGAATTTTAAGAGAGCTTTAACCACTGTAAGTTGTCAGAAAAATTCTCCTCATCTCTGACAGATCTAACCCAGAATTTTTACTGGAATCGGTAACGTGCATTTTGGTGTTGCTGACTTGCTAACTGTGTAGTTTACTGTTGGAGGTGCAGTGATACCAGTTCTGATCTGGACCAAATAAGTGGACAGATATGGCTCTAGTCTCAAGCAAGTTTTTTTCCGCAAGACGTTTCTTCAGTCTCTTATTGGTTATAAAAGGGCAATTTCCTCTCAACAGTAACTAAACTTTTAGTGGCTGACTCATTACGATCTGGAATATGAACAAATGCAGCAACGTTAAGTATAAAAAGGAACACCCTGAAAATGATGCCTCCCTGTTTGAAGGTGCTATACTTGGCCATAGACTGTGTTTCTGGAATTGGTTTGTTACATGTGACATCAAGAAGAAACTTATTTTACAAAGAACAAAGTCACGGAGCTGAACTTAAACAGGAACGCTCACTTACATGGGTTTTGATATGTACTAGCATATACGGCTTGAGTGAAAACAAAACTTACACCTTTGCATATGAAATACTGGTAACGCAGTAATGATGTTCACCCACTGGGCCTCTTCCTTTTAATAAGATCATCTCCAGGTTACAGTGCCTCCGACACGCTTTTAAACGACCACCACATGGGGGCTTTGGCAAACCGCCAGCCGCTGGCAAAGGCAAGGTACGGATACAGCTACGAAAAGCCTTTCATCACGTTTCATTCCTCAAGAGCCGATGTCTTTTTAAATACTCTCACAATCGCATTGTGGATTTTTTTTTCTCATTCTGCTTCGTATGAATAACTGGCTAAACTCGCTTTACATTTATTGCACCTTTAAGTCCCTGGTAGATGGAAGCTTATATTGCCTGATATGGTTTGTATTGTAGCTTGACCACATTAAGAAATCGAACAGTCTCCAGAATTGTACATTTCTACAGTAAGAAATCACATTTCGATAACGCTAATTACAGCTGTCGCAGATCAGCTCTTGTCTCCGTGACGCAACGACAGAGGAAAACTCCACGGTCCCCGCGCCTGCTAGAACCTGCAGTGTTCTTCTTATTGCCACAAAAAAGTCAATTAAAAAGACTCCGCTGGGAATTACTTCCAATTCTGGAGTTATTATCGCTCTCCAGGCAGAGCGCTGTGCTTCGGTGTGGGTCTTCAGCCACTCCAAACACGTCGGAGGGAGCGGAACACGCGCGTGCTGCACAGGCACGCTCCCCCAGGTGTATTTATTGGTGACCAAGCGGCTTTTTGTCTTTGCCTCTATGAAGCACGGGCAAGCAGCCTGATCTCGATCTTCAGGTACGTTTCTAATTTCATATGTTGAATGCAAATCTTGTTGCAGCCTCTCTGTTTAACCAAACCGAATCTTTAACAATTAAAAAAAATAGCACCAGATGTATGAAAAAGAGGAAATGTCTGATCTAGTAGGAATATATATAAAGTAGAGCAATTCTTACAGTAAAAAGGTACGTCATACAAAAAAGCGATGGAAAGTGATACTGAAGGACAAACATCCATGCTGCATATAATAAGGGCAGAAGACAGGCAAAAAGGGAATCTGCTCAAATAACCACAGTTTAATGGTGGAGCCGTACTCCCTTCAGGAGCTCCCTGGCAGCAGCGCCAGGACACCGGGTGGCATGGGACTCTCAGCACTAACACACTCACTGACAAACTTGCGCAGCATATCTTTGAGGTATATAGAAAGCATGACATTAACGTTTTGGACTCCTCATTCCTTCTTGCATGACGTTGCACCTATCTTTAGCTGGGGTTTTCTCCACCCTCCCCTCCCTCTTTTTCCCTCCGGGAAAAAAGAAATCCCAGTTTAAGAGCTTCCTAGCACACCTCCTTGAACTCTCAAATCCATCTTGCATAGGCCAGTAATAAGAACACTGCAGCTCTGACAAATAAGTTACAGCAATATAACAACTTTCCTCTTAATTTTTTTTTAAAGATATCTTCTCTATAATTTACACAAAGGGTTAACAGCTGGCGTTTAGGTTACGTACAGTCCAGATGGGCGTCCTTTCAGTCTGTGATTCCAGGTGGAAGGCACTACTTCAACATACCACCGTATGCACCGCACGCGGTCTCGGGAGCACAGTGGGGCACTGCGTCTCCAGAGCTGTAGACTGAAGGGCCTGGGGGGAGTCTTTGGAAATAAAAATGGCAGTGGTCATCAGTCCAGTTTCCCTTTGCTGTCTCTTCTTGTGCTATGCAGTTTCCCCTGAAAGCTCCTCCAGTTGAGAGAGCGGCGAGCCGTCCTCAGAAGCTCTCGACAAAGCTCCCGGGGAAGAGGCCCGTCCTGCCGTTCCTCTGCAACGTCCCTTTGTACCAGCCATCCTCCCGTTTCTTGTGCACAAACACAATGTCACCTTCCTTCAGTTCGATCTCAGCCTCGCTCTGCGGCGGGTACGGGACCACGACGCGGTACCTTTGGAGACAAAAACGCAAAGACCTGGTCAGCCAGCGGTCGAGCCTGCGCCTGATGGGAGCAGCCAGGTGCCAGAACTGGAAATCTTGGGGAAAAATACTTTTGGAAACTTCAGTAAGTTACACGTTTGCACACCAGTTGTATCTGACGCAGCTACGTTTTCTACTAAAACTCAGTATGACGGGGAGATTTCTGGCCAGCTTGACTGGAGGCTTGACCAGGACATGCTCCGAAGCCAGACCATGAAAGCAGGAAGGTATTGTCAAATGGCTGGACTACTTGTGGTGGTCCCTGCTCCTGCGATATTGGCAGAGGTTAGCTAAAGCAGTTCACATGTTGCTTCTTATTATGTTTTTTGAGAATGTACTTTGGGTCCCTCGGACCTGGAAGGGAAGCTAAAACGTAGAGGTATCAAATGAATTTCGAAGCGCTCTCCAAACCAACAGGGAGCCCCTGTCCTGAACCATTCACAGGGCTCTCTGGGAACTTACTTTTCAAGTGTCACTTCATTTCAATGAAGTAATGACGGGTCTGATCCTGATACAGCTATTCTGCACTCAGGCTTATCAGCAGGTGTCCCCCTGAGAACACAGACTGGGCCCTTCCATATCAAGACACTTCTGTGCAGAGCAGGGAATATATTTCTGCTGCACTGTTTTTTTTTTCTTCAGCACGTGTACTTTCGCAGTCATCTGGCATTTGGATAACAGTCAATAACTGTCTTGGTGATTGCGAAGTAATGAATACAGTAAGATAGTTAAAAGACGCCAATTGATTAGCTAAAGCCCATCTCCTGAGGATTAATATTTCCACAACCACTGCATGGCCACTGATGCCTCAGTCATGTTTATTACAAGGCCAGTATTTATTTAAAGTAATATCCTGTCCTTGAGGACTAACTTTACTTGCCGTGGAGGCACTGGACCACTCCCTGAGGTCATTCCCAGTGAGATGATACCAAAGCAAAGGGCTCTCCAGTGGCAGTCGCTAATTTTCTTTGCAGACGTTGCTCAGGTACCTAGTGACTGCGGTTCTGAAACTGGGGACGCCACTTTGACACAACAGTGAAAATACCAGCTTTGGCTCTATGTTTGGCCCCCTCCATGGCAAGCATCCCGTCACTTGGAAAAGCATTTAACTCCACTTGGAGTGGAGATTCTGCTCTTAAAACCTGACTACGGCCTTTTTATCTTGACACAGCAACACAGTCATGTAGAAAATGTATGTGCTCAAGTGCCAGCAAAAATCTGCCGGTCTTCTCTGCCCCTCGGTCAATAAATCTACTTGTCACTTCCTTCTTCTGTGGAAAAGCAAATAACAGAGGTTGAAACGTGCGCTGCTGGCTGCAGGAATATGGTCTATCACGCTATCATCTGTGGAACTGCTACACTTATATTAGGAAGCTTTGCCAATTACAGCCATTATGCAAATGAATGCACACATTATTTCAAACACTCTGCTGCAGTGTTGATTAATTAAATTATCAGAGTGGAACAATTGTAGCTAAGATGATGCCAAGTTTCAGATCTCGCAACTCTGTGCACAATCACAGAGCACTGGGGCTCTGCACCAGGATCTCAAGAGGCTTTGCGAAAGTAGAGGGTCGGACCCCAACAGCAGCCAGGTGCTGCAGGGGTAGTCACGGGCCCTTCTGGCAGATCAGGAAACAGAAATGAAGAAAAAGGCAGTGTCCTGGGTAGGGTTGCCCCAAAGACCCAGCT
Organism: Gorsachius goisagi; assembly: GCA_018403395.1. Taxonomy (NCBI): domain Eukaryota; kingdom Metazoa; phylum Chordata; class Aves; order Pelecaniformes; family Ardeidae; genus Gorsachius; species Gorsachius goisagi. Next base: position 43,880 of record BOSO01010764.1, on the reverse strand, counting down.
GGGACTGCCAACACCTCATGCCATACCTTAAGCACAGAGCCATCCTTTTAAAGCCAGATGACATCCTAGGAATGAGGAGCTGCTAGTCCCTAAATGGTTCACATGAGAAGGGAGGTGATCACGCTCAACAGGAATGTGCCCATCATCATAAAAGGGGTTCTACACAGCATCTCCTTAGAGATTTAGAAAAATAAATCTCAGTTGCTGCATTACCAAATGAAGTACTTTTTCCCATTTAAGGAAAAGCCAAACGCTACAGTTTAAATTTAATTAACTACGGTACCTCACAGGATAGCACCAAAGTGTCTCTGAAAGAATAACAAAATCTTAGGGACGAAAGACCTTGCAAATTGGTTAAGAAACCCTCCGTGAGAGATGGCAAAAGATGCTTTTTCCCTTGAGAGGCTTTCAAAAAAGTGGGTCCTGGGGCATGGGCTGCCCGCCCGCAGGTTGCTGCTGTGCTGGTCCCTCCAAACCTCCAGGTGGCATCTCAGCCTAGTTTATCCTCTGGAACCGAATTGCAAATACATACATGAGCCATATTTTTTTGGCAGAAAAGATCTTTTCTTTTTCCTCCCAGACATCCTCCCTCACTCCAAAAAAGGCAGTCCTGGATACTTCTATTTATATCCCCCCTTTTGTCCCTTCTTTGAGAAGCTACTATAAAACTGTAGGTTTTCTTAACCCAAGCTGCTTCCTGGCATTTTAGGTGGATCTCAGAGCAATCTCGATTTTGTTTATGGCACATTATACCTCTAAATTACCAACTTTTAAAAATGCTAATTAGCCGGGGAACAATTGTGATGACAAGTGTGGCAACCACCTCTGCCTATTATTAACAATATTTGGTATTTTCTGTTGTAAATCGTACTTTCAGATAGTTGCAATTCTGACAAACATTAACCCTTTTGGCCCAAACTCTCCACAGCAGTTGACAGTGTCAGGCTGAGGGTCCCACACTCAGCCCAAATGGCCTCATCACCTCCAGGAACAACGTGAGGGTTTTTGCAGCACCAGCAGGACCCAGGTGAGGGCTTCCACAAACTGCTCTTGGGTCCCCATACTTGGTAGGAAAGACCTGTCCTGTGGCCCCACCGGTCTGTCAAGGATCAGGTTCCTTCAGAAAATCCCTGCTTTTGGCCAGGTTAAAAGCAGTCAAACCACCGCAAAATGGCACATGCTTAGTAGAGGCTTGTAGGAGCACTGAAGGTAAAGCCTCTACTGATTCATGCTCCAAGATGTCCTAGCTCTGCGGGACCTCTGAGGTTGCATTTCTCTTCCCTTCACAGCAACAGGGAAATGTTTTTCTCTCAGGGCACAGACTTCATGTTGGACTTCCCCACTGCGGGCTGCTGTGGCATCCTTGGGTTGGGCACTTCATCCTGGAGGGCACTATCCGGGATGGGCAGTGGCCTGGGGACGGTCCTTGGTGCTCAGGAGAAAATACATGAGGAGAGGCTGTGAGTAGTATCAGCAAGTCAGGGGACGGGGTTTACCTGAGCCGGGAGACCTCAAGGAGTTGGAGAGTGGAGTAGGGTGAAGGAGGGGGTGGTGGGAGAGGGATGCTGATGGGAGAAAAACTGGGAGCCAAGGGAGAAATGGGACCCTGATGAAAACTGGAAGCTCTGACAGAAAGTGTGGGTATGGCTGCTGTGGGGGCAGCTGTGCTGAGCTGAGTCTGGGAGAGCAAAGAGCCTTGGTGGGAGGGAGTCCGAGGCTGGGACATGACACCCCTGGGGAGGAGGCTACATGGGGAGAAGCTGGCACTGGGGCTCAGGATGGGACTGGGACCTTGGCAGCAATTAACTCACTGGGAGCTGGGAATAGGTCCATCACCCCTGTCCCTCTGCTGTCAGCAAAGACCTGGGAATCTCACTGTCCCATGTCTTCACAGCACTCATCCTTGCCGTCAACAGAAACACCTCTCCCACCCGGCTCTCACTTTGCTACTGCTGCTGACATCTCCAAGGTGCAGCTACGACTCCTAACCTGAAATAGATGTTATGTGATGGAAGTTCTGGGTTTGTTTCCTTTAAAAAAGCAAACTGACTAAAAATGTCATGCATGTAGATGCATAAAGACATCCACTACCTTAACAGAACAGGAATGTTTCACATCTATGAATCTAAGATGAAGAAACAGGCACCTAAATTGCCCATGACTTCGCTTTTGCTTGTGTGCAATATAATCTTTCATTACATGATTGCATACTATTTTTCTCATAGGATGCCTGCCTCATTTAGTGCACAAGATGTGCTGCTTTGGACTTGAGTCAAGGCTCTGACGTGGCTGCCAACGCCACCCCGTCTTTTGCAGAGGTTGGAGGATGTCTAGTAAGTGACCCTAGCGAAACTCAGAGTAGCGCAGGTTTTCTAACTCCTCCAGCTGCAAAGCCTCATGCCACACTTTCCACAGAGGGAGATTCATCTCATGCACCCTAGCTGCGTAGGAGTCGGTTGTCTGGTCTAAATTACTCATGCAGGCTCTCTGTCAGCATGCACAGGCAGGCACTGAACAGTATTGATCAGAACTGATCGGTAATTAAGGGCTGGGCTCAGGCCTGGACACTGAGGGAAAAAAACCCCAAAATGCTGAGTATTTGCTCAATGAGTAAATACATGCATCCAGGACGCTGATGGAGCTAGAGAAGCTTAAGAAAACATGTGTGCAAGGAAGCAAATTAGATCTGTAGGGCAAACCTCCAAACCAGCCCCATTTAGAGTGCTTGAGTTTGGATGCTTAATGCAGTTTTCTGTTTGTCAAAGTATCATGCACTCAGGACAGGTTTCAGGAGTCCAGTCCTGTGACTCCAAGAGGTCCCTTGTGTCTTAGGGATACACAGTTAGTGTTGTGTGGGATGGGTAATTGGTGAAAATGAGGCATCTATCCCAGTTAACCACTGCTCTTGCTTATTGGTGGAGCTCTATTTTTTCCATCCTTTTACTGGCAGACTGCAGAGACCTGCAAAGTGCCTCGGCACACTACAAGCCAGAACCCGCTTCACCATATTATGGTGTCTGAATCAGCAACCTTAGAAGTACAAATCTCAGACAGATCTTTTACTCTCCTGCTGGAAATATTGCAAGATTCAGTTTCTGAGATGGTTAATTCTAGTTTCTCAGTCCTGAGGCACGTATCCATAGCCGGAGAAGCACTTAACCATGCGCATACATGTCACTGTTCAGTCAGAACTTACTCCTGGGGTCCTTTCTCTAGTGTCACTTGCCAGGAAAGAAAAATCCCTTCCTTTGCTTTCCCTTTTGGCAAAGAAGATACACATGTGCAGCAAAATTGAAGTCAATGGGCGTTAAGCGCATGCTTGAATGCTTCCTTGAATTGGGAGCCCAATTTCTAATGTGGCAGTAATTTGTAGAAAGCATACATGGAAACATGGAGGGGTCCATTTTAAAGGTCAAACTCACTGCTCCCATCTTACTCTGCAGCACTGTTGTGGTTACAACTTGCTCGAAGGCTCCACGAAAACCATAGAAACACAGCACAGATCTGCCAGTCGTGACAGTAAGTCTGGATACGACCGCTTTGTCAGAATATAACATGGCAGAATTAGTGCCAGTTACTATAAAAGACCTAACAACGCGTGACATGTTTTACTCAGGTTTGCATCTGGGAACAGCGCCAGGCGGCGAGGGGAACATGACTCACACACACACACACACATGCACGCTCAGCTCTCCTGTTTTGCTTAATGTACAGTCATATTTTCTTGAAGGGGGTGGCAAGGAAACTGTTTTGCTCTGGTGCCACTAGGCAGCCAGCACACCCCTCTCCCACGTGAACCGACAGCGTCAGTGGGATGTGGGCAAGCCTGCGGTCCAGACCCTGCCCGACCACAGCCCATCCCTGTACTGGTCCCGTTTCTTGCACCAGCAGAAACTGGATGGAGCAGGAGGTGGAAAAGAGCATGTGGGGCACATACAGCCTGATGGGATAGTCACTTGACAGTCAATCACTGCAACACGAAGTGACAAGGACACCACCTGGGAAATTTCCCTGCTCTGCTGCTCAGGCTGTTGGATGCTTTATGGCAGAGAGCAGCTGAAGGAAGGTGGGTTTATAAACCGATAGCGAGAAACTACACCTAGAAGACAGAGGTGGGCACTAACTATCCCAGCAAACCAATTAAATATCAAGGCTAAACGACGGGAGAGCTAGGAGCAATTTCCTTTCTAATCCAGCCATCCATAACCAGGTTTTGGAATATCAAGTAGGATAAGATATAATAATGTTTTCCTCACTCTCCCCCTGCACAAAAATGAACGGGATCATAAACATTAGCAGCATCTCTGAGAGGGCGAAGCTCACTTTGCCTTCCTGTCTGACCAGCTGCAACTCCCACAAAAGGCTGTGCTGTTAGGTAGCGGAATAGGCAACTCTTCCCTTAAACCCTGAGCCCTGAGCCACGAGCAATCAGAGCCTTTGAATACACCTCCGATTCGGCTAGTGGCGTGACTGCTCGGGTTTGATCAGTAGCCGGGATGTGGCGAGTGCTGGAGCTGCAAGCCAACCTCTATGGGAGAAGTAGCTGTGCTCCGTTGCCTGCACGAGCCTCATTTCGAATGTCGTAAATATTAAGGAATGCGTTACTTCTTCCAACCTTTCAGTGCTTTGTCTCTATGCGCACAGATGGGCGTTGGGAGACAGAAAGCCAAGTACAGCTAAGTGCACTGAAATGCTCTGCAGCTTTTTAAAATTTCATCCAGCATCTGAATCTGTTTATCTAACCTTTTTTTCCCTCTCCTCCCTTTTCTTTCTCAGAGAATTGCTCCTACTGTGCGGATGAAATGCACCAAAATGCAAACAAGCAAAATATGAAGCTGAGTGACGTTGAAAGCGAGTTCCTCCATTGCCAGATGTGAAAAGAACAAGTGGTTTGAAAACCATAATTTGTTTTAAAAAAAATATAATTTGGTACTTCTGAGCAATTTGATGATTTAATGAGCACAGATGGATGTGGGATGAATTTCTAGGAGACAAGTGTTTAATGTATTGGCTCAGATTATTCCAGGACTAAGCATTATCCTTCCTAGTGCATGAAGGTAATTAATATTTCCCATTATAGGCATGAAAAAACCCATATGATCAGTGAAGGAATGAAGATACACCAATGATATGGAAGTTAATTCATAAATCAATTAGAGAATCTTGCCTGCTGTGTATAATTAGGGTTACTTCAATTATAGCTTATTTTCAGATTTAAGACTCAGGCATTAAAATGCTTAAAATCAGGGTAAGTTCCTTACCACGATATACTTCAGTCGGAAGTATTTACTCAGTTTTAGCAGTCTAAATCTATTTACTCCTGATTCCAGCGTGGCTGAGCAGACTCAGCTAACCCATGTCCCTCTGGTTCTGTTCTGCCACTTAAAATTGTCATCAGTTAAATGTTTCACTCTCCGGAGCACCCTGAGGTGAACTGAGACATTTGTAGGATGCGGGACTAGCCCTGGCACATTAAACAATGTGTCTGGACTTCTCTACAGTAAAGCTTTGAGAGCAGCACCTCGACAGCCAGCTCTGGAGACGTCAGGGGATATTCTTCCCGGCTTCTTTTCGTGGTTACATTTAACTAAAGGTGCGGCATTCCACTGATTTAGTTACACCGGTGCTAAATCTGGTTTATATTGGTTTAGCTTTTCTTATAGCATTAATCTAAACTGATGTAGACCAAATTAAGTGCACCTAAATAGGGATTGGTTTTTCACTCTTTTTACTAAATTGCTTTTTCATGGATTTTAAGGACAAGAGACTACTGTGATAATCTGCTTTCACTGACTTCATTTCAATGCTGAAGGACTTGCCTGTATTTATTTCTGCTTCAAGCCTAATAGCTGCGCTTGAACAGCAGCATCTCTTTTAGACAAAATGCCCAATCTAGAGTAAAAATATTCCCATGTCTGTCCTGTCTGCAGTCTCTTACAGACTGTTACCAAGCCACTCCTAAGCCTGCTCTTTATCAGGTGTACCAGGGCTCCCTGTATCACTCACAGCAAGTCTTCAGTTTTAAATCTTCCATCGTTCTTATGATGCTTCTCTGAGGCCACTCCACTTTGCTTCAGATCTGGCTCTTCCGAAATACAGTTACTCTGTGTTCTCCTTAGCAATGTGTTGAATTAGCTCTGTACCAATGGATCTGCCCTCTTCATCACCTACCTCCCACTTCAGTCCTCCATTCTGCAACAGCAACGATTTTATGTTGGGCAGTGCAGGTCCAAGACCCAGCTCTTCTTGGGCTACACAACATACATACACAATCATTTTCTAGCGATTTCTGATCTAGAGTTAGATCTGATGCCGGTGAATCAGTTTTCAATCCACTTGGTATCTGCAGTGTCAGTTGTGTACAGTTTACTCAGCAAGACGTTTTATGGTAATGAACTAGATGCCTTAGAAAAGTTTAAATATGGTACCTTCCCAGCCAAATTTCAACCTGCCTTCAGTAAAACACTGTGCAAGGTACAAACTGCCCTGTAGTATCCCTTATTATGCCCTGCATCATCTTCTCCATGACCCCAGCTAGATTCAGGGTCAGATGGCTTGCCCAGTCCATTCCCTTCCGCCTCTTTCATACACTCAGACAAAAATAGTTTCTTTCAAACTTCGTTCCAAAATTGTTCTAAATATCAACTCCAGAGAGTTCCCTAGATTGCTTTTTGAAAACTCATTGATGCTTTTGTAAAAACCATGTTCTCCTCAAACACTTTTTGAGTGGAAAGCATTTCAATAGCATCCTATCACTATCTGTTCCCTTCCCAGGGCTCAAACTGCAGTCTTGTAGAAAATATTTACCTCAAGCCAATACGACTCTGCACATGGAGACCTAGCTCTTTTCTGTACCCCTGTTTCTACTCAGTTACCTTTCTCTCCATCTGCTTTTACATTTTGGTGTTCCTACTCGATTCTTTTTGGGTTTGCAAGGTCAGTTACTCTAAGGTACCAAAGGTACAGAGCAGGCTGCTGAAATGAGCTCCAGAATCACTGGTACGTTTCTGTCTAGGAATGAGCTACATTTTTGGTAACAGGTCACTGAAGATGGCACTACCTGTAAGTATCCTAAACAAGGAGAATTTGAAACAGTCTTTGGTATTGCAGAACAGGCCAGAAAGGGCCTTGATGAGCAACCACAACATCCTGTTGCCCCCAGGCAGGAAGCGCCACATGAGAACTCCATAAAGTTTATTAAAACATAGGGATCCCACTTAAAAAGTGTCCTTTGCCAACAGCATTTACACCCTTTGGGCTGAGAAAGCACTGCTGTCCTCCGCATTTAGACCAGAGCTGTATGGTGTCACGGACAGGTGTTGCTCACCACTTTTTCAATCAATGAACGTTAAACCTGCACTGTGTATCAAATGATTTTCAATGGGCAGATGCATGTAAGCCCTGTCTTCCTAAAAGACACCTGAGCCACTTACAGTCAATCCACAGAACAGCAAAACTGCAACAACACTTGAGCAAGTTAAACTTGCAGCCCTCCTCCAAATGCTCCCTGAGGACACGGGGTGACCTCAGGAGATACACAACTTACCTTTCCCGGGGCAAAGGCTTGGGCTCTGGCCGAATAGCTGCCATAGAAGAGAGGGGCTGCCTGGCAGGAGAAGGGATGGAAAAATTCAAATCCAAGGAGCCTGTTTTCCTGTGCAGAGGTTCCAGCCCCATGGCTCCCTGCATTTCACTCTCAATGGGGCATGAGCCGGCCCTGCCATGGCTGGAGAGGGAGGAGAGCTCGGGTCCCACCGCCCCTTGCAGTACGCCTTCGATGGCTGCCTGGGGGTCATGTGTGGGGGACACGGATGGTGGGGAGCGCGACTTCTTTTTTGTTGATGCTCCTGCTAGAAGTTTCAGCAGCCCGCTCTTCTTCTCCTTCTGCAAAGGAATGAAATGAAATATGGGCAGTGAGCAGACATACCAACTCTCTTCATTATTCTTTTGGAAAATCTCAATGTATGTGGCAGGAAACCTCCCCAAACTGCCATGACTAGAGGTGGATCCAGGCACAACTTGACCTTTTGGTAATAAAGGTCCAATGAAAATCCCTCCCCATCCAACAGGGCTTCAACTTGTTCAGTGGAGTAAGGACCTAACATACTGCAAAGATTATCTCCATTTTCAAATCCACCCGGGCAGTGATCATGTGCCTTTTGAAAGAAATAGTGCAGTTACAGTGGGACAGCAAAGGTACAAACTTCCCATGCAGAGAAGGTGGCAGTCGAAGTGCTGCCCTCTCTCTTCCAGGAGAATCCTGTCCCTCAGTAGAGAAACTCCTCAAAAGTAACAAATTAGGCCCAATGGCTAAAAACCTCTGGTGGGAAGCACAAGGGTCTGAGGAGAGATTTCAGATCCCAGCCCATTGCAAAAGAAGCACTCACGGTTACTGCCTGATTTACTACCTGATGCAGATTTGCTGTAGGGAGAATGGAGGCACAAGACAGTGGTGTAATAGCTCTTTCCAGCACATGCTCCCCTTCACATCCTGCATCACTCCATCACTCAACTGTATCTATTCACGTCTCCCTCCCAGAGGTGGGTGACTTCTCCTCATGTGTTAAGGTAAAGGTATCACCTTGATGTTCGAAGACAGACCACAAAATTCACAATTGGCAATTGCAATGGCAGTTCATGGGAGGTTTCAAAGTTCTAACAGCGTTTCTGATACAGAGGAATGAAAACAAGGTAACAGCACCCTCTCAATTAATGGGGGAAAAAAACCCGTTCAGCCTGCATTACTGAAGAAACACATCTGACCTTGTGGGTTTTATAGCAGTGTGAGAAATCCTGCTGCATATTCACCTCAAGCTATCTCCTTCAGCTAGAAAGTTTTTTGGGTAGAGGGATTGTGTGCAGAAACTGGCACAGCACTAGGCTAGAGTTGCTGTGCAGTAAATTTTCCATTTTTTTTTTAATGACATGAAAAGTTTTGCAAAAGGTCTGTTAGGTTTCTTCCTCTTCTATCAGAAGTGTAAACCCAAGACTATCCTTCAGAAACTCAGGGCTGTTAAGTTTAGATATATTTGATAATTTGTTCTATAATAGGATCCCGGGGGATAAAAACAAACCCAGCAACTGCAATACTTATGGAACAGAAACTATCTCTTGATCTTCAAGCAGGAACACTCTTTGGAAATACAAGCCAGTAGTTTGTTTATTCTCTGTAGACAAAATGTCCCATGCAAGGTTTAAAATGATGCTCTTTTATGTGCTGACTGCTGAAGTAATTTCTCAAAGCAACTTTAAAGAATAGGAGGGCTACGATAAAATAAATATAAGCTTTTAGAAGATGCTTGGATTTACTACAGTAAATGTACTTCACAGAATCACAGAATGGCAAGGGTTGGAAGGGACCTTGGGAGATCATCTAGTCCACCCCCCCTGCTAAAGCAGGTTCACGTAGAGCATGCTACACAGGACTTCATCCAGGCGGGCTTTGAATATCTCCAGAGAAGGAGACTCCACAACCCCCCTGGGCAGCCTGTTCCACTGATCTGTCACACTCAAAGTAAAGAAGTTCTTCCTCATATTCAACTGAAACCTCTTATGTTTCAGTTTGTGCCCACTGCCCCTTGTCCTGTTGCTGGGCACCACTGGTTCCATCCTCGTGACATCCACTCTTAAGATATTTGTATGTGTTGATGAGGTCCCCTCTCAGGCTTCTCTTCTTCAGGCTGAACAAGCCCAAATCTCTCAGCCTTTCCTCATAGGGTAGATGCTCCAGTCCCTTTATCATCCTTGTTGCTTTCCTCTGAACTCTCTCCAGGAGTTCCTCATTTTTCTTGAACTGGGGAGCCCAGAACTGGACACAGTACTCCAGGTGGGATCTCACCAGGTCAGAGTAGAGGGGGAGAATAACCTCCCTCGACCTGCTGGCCACACTCCTCTTAATGCACCCCAGGAGTATCCGATATCTCTGCTCCCAAAGTTCTTGTTTGCCCTCTTCAGCTGTCACAGACTGGTAAGAAAACAGAAACACCTTAGATGTTAAGACATGGAAGAGCTAAAATGAAGCATGGTTGTTATCACAGAGACAACGATCACTGATTTTTGAAGAGTAGAGTCTGAACTACGCTTCCAGATCCCAGTCCTCTGCATACCAGGTTCCAAGTATACGCTCTGTTTAAAAGGGCGTTTGTCACTTACAGGATGAAAGGATCCACCCTGTCAAGATGTTCATCCAGGCAGAATCCATGGAAGCTAAGGGAGGCTGGCCATATGGCACCATCAGGTCAAAAATACGAAATAAATTCCCCTGGAAACAATAGAAAAGCAGACCAGACACCCCTGATAAACATCTTCTTTCTCCTATGGGAAGGGACCGTTGTGGGAACCGTGGTAGGTGTGCATGTTAGAATTCACCTGAAGAAAAATACTTCAGTGTTTCTCTCACTCTCTAATTAAGAAATATGGCTGCTGTCATCGTTATAGCAAATTTTAAAGCTCTTCACGAAATTGCAAAATGCTCCTTTCCCTGTGGCGCACTGAAACAATAGCTCTAATGATCCCAGCATACTGTGTCAATATGCATTTGAAGGTGTCCAGAGGTCAGTGACAGAATACAATAGCCATTGTGGGGCTCTGGAGAGCCAGCTATTGTGCAGCAGTGAGCACTTTCAGCCCCTTTAATTGGCAGCTTTGCACATGCAAAATAACTATGTGAACTAAAGCCCTGTATAACGAACAATTAATATTCCTATGTGGTAGCAGCTTTTCTGATTTTTTGCTTCTAATTTAAATACCTTGGCAAATTTTCATTAGAAAACCCTTGCATAACTTAGACCATTTAAGTCATAGAAGCAGAAATTTTTGGAAAGAAGGAGATGGGTATATTCACACCCATCTGCACATTAAAAAGCAGATGAGTCTGACAGTAATTCAGTTTTGTTTACAAGAATGGCTTTCACTCTACATGGTTAGCCCTGGCATAAATTTCTACACTCAGACTACTATCCCTCAGATAACAGAGGACTGTAATGAACTTGCTGAGGTACCTGTTGTTCTACTTTAACAAAAG
>BOSO01010764.1:0-32797 GCA_018403395.1 Gorsachius goisagi | reverse complement strand
CTAGCCCTGCTAGTCAAAATCTGAGGAGTCCAATTCTTCCCATCATAGCCTTGGGCAAGACATTTAGAGGTGAACTAATACAAACCACTTTGGGTGCCTGGAGATTAGACATTATGTCTTTTCCCCTCTGAGTCTGGCAAAAGCTCTCAGCTTTCTGGTATCCCATTGCCAGATCCTCTGCCGATGCTGCTCAGAGCACTTCAAGCAAAACAAGAACTGTCAGGAGCTGATAATTTACTGTGACATCTCTCATGAGAAACAGATTGGGTTTAAACCTCCTGTGATCAGCAGTTTAACCTAAACTCCTTCATGCTTCCTCCCCCCAGCTGCAAAACGGGACTAAGTTAAGACTCCTCCTTGTGCCATGGGAATTCGTTAAGGACTCCAGGGTTAGAAAGCTGTACATTCATTTTGAGAGTAAGTGGTCCTTTTCCACGGGTTTGATATTAAAAAAAAAAGAAAAGATTTGGAACGGGATGTTCGTATGCAGTCCCAGTAGTGACTTATTGCAAATGTCCAAGTATTATGAATTCATTTAATATTTAGTGTAATAGCATCCATCCTTCACGAGAAATTAATTTAATATTTATATGGCTGTCCAAGACAGTCCTTTCTTTAGCAGTTTCACTGTAAATCAAAGAAGCATTAATGGGCATAAATGCTGTAGAGAAATCTACACCGATTGGTTACAGACTGTGGGGTTTGCAATGAGGTAAGAAGTTTACAGAGGACAATTGTGATGACTTTCAGGAATTAAGTTTTTGAATGAAAAAAAAAAAAGATGGTTTACTTTTTCCATTCACAGATGGCTGTATTATTGTTTTCTAAGAAATCTGTAACCTACTGAAACATCTGTGTAATTATTGAGTTTTCTTTGTTTAGTAGCTACATTTCCAATTGACTGCAAACTGTGTTTGACGTCCCTGTCTCCTGAACCTGCCAAGGTCAGACCTTCGCATCTGTGTTGATGGGTGGATTCACGGTATGGACAGCACTTCTCCCATCTCCTGGTTACTGCCCACATGTTTAACTCAACTTAAATCATTGCCTTCATGTTGCTCAGGTTTTATTCTAGGAGGTTCAGAGTCAAAACTTCCAAACCATTAATTTCACAAGGATCAATATGTTGTTTAAAAAAAAAAAAAAAGCAAGAGTGAAATTAGCCCTTTCAAAAAAATCCCAGGCTGTTTCTAGTTAAGAAAAAAAGGACTGTGAACATAGACAGTATAGGCAGGCCAGAATTTCTTAGTTCTTTAGCGAAGCCTATGCTTGAGACTCTGTTCCTACGGTGCAGCTTGAAGGAATCTCAGTGGAAGTCAGTCTCTGGCAGCACAAGGATGGGAGGGGCAGCACTTCAGTGACCCTGAAGCATACACCTGGGGAAGGCAGCACCTGGATAGGTGCAAGTTCCCCTCGATATGTTGCAGTGGGAATGTTTGGAAAAGTGAATACAGTCTGAGCTTAAGAACTCATGAAGGGCTAGATCAAAAGTAAAGTCTCAGATATGTAAATGTTGAAATATTTTGCTTCGCGGTAATTGGGGATGATTTTTCCCCTCATTAATAACCCCACTTGAAGATAATAACTAGCTCTTGTTTCAGCTTCAGAGATGAGATGAGCACAGAATGCAGCTACTTCGTTGATGACTGAGTGATAACGGAGTCCCCTGTCTGCAAAGTAATAATCATGCCACAATCCAAATACCAATTATATGTACTGACTATATTAATATGGATCTTCTTTTTTTTTTTTTATAAACCACCCTAATAAACAGAAAATTCTAGTTTAGTTTTCTTCATCTGAAGCTCCTAATACTTCATTTCCTACCTATCCAGGCTCATTAAATAAATGAGGAAACCTCACTGCAGCTGATAGAAAAACTGGCTCCAGCCATTGAAATGAGATAATTTCTCATGCAACATCAGTTACATCAATAGATAAGAGAGCCAGAGGGAGAAAAAAAGGTTTCATTTAAAAATGAGAAAAAGAGAAACAAAACTGTTTAAATGCTGCCCTGAGCCCTACAGAACAAATGAGGAACTCATCTTCAAGGCCAGGTTGGACGGGGCTCTGAGCAACCTGATCTAGTTAACGGTGTCCCTGCTCACTGCAGGGGGGTTGGACTAGATGACCTCTAGGGGTGCCTTCCAACCCGAAACCTTCTATGATTCTATGATCTATCACTCAGTACCCCCAAACCACCACTTTTATTGCTTGTTTAACTTGGTCAGTACTTGTTTCAGTACATTTAAGTTAGTGCCTGGAGAACAGTGCATTCTGATTCCAATATGGCTGCTGGTGGGTGATGCTTGCATTGAACGAGTAGGTGGTATATTTTGGATTACGTCTTTTAGGAAAAAAGCTATTCGGGTTTTTAAAATTTGTAAAATTATTTGACTTGAGATTTTGATAATTATTTAAAAAGCACAAAACCCAAACCAGCATCATCTCAAAGGAGAGCTTCAGGTCTGGGATGTCTTTGGATATGTATTTATCAATTGCTGTTTGCCACTATTTCTCATGAGGCACAGATGACATATGGAACAAGACAACAGTAACTACTTACTACACAATTACTTCTGATTTTAAGGAAAGCCTAGTTTTGTATCACACATTGTATGGAAATACTTGCCAAAGATTTAGTTTTTAATGGAGACAACTGCTTCTGGCCAGAACTCTACTATTATAATCTCAGTAAACAAGTTACATGCCAAGGAACAAGGAGGATTTTAGGATCATAATAGCTTTTAAATCCCAGTGATAGTAACATGCATACATACCTGCACAAACATACTAGACTTATGGTCACTAATTTGAAGATAATTAGTATTAAATCCAGAAGAAAATAAGTAAAGTGTTTTGCCGCTAGACCTGATTGGGAGTTTCAAATGTTTTAAAGACAAAATTGAGAAGAAGAAATTAGTGTTCAGGTCCCAATACAACAAAGCGCATAGGCACTTCACCACGTGCTTTTGTTGAACGGGGGCAGATGTAAGGCTACAGAGACTACTAAAAGAGGTAAAGAGGGAATCTAAAATATATTTGCATATTCAATTTAGACTGTACATTAGATATTTCAAACACTGGAACAAATCTAAAGGCTATCTCAAAGGGAGAAAAAGCCTAAAGAGGAAGCCGAGAGTCTCAGCTATCCGTGAGCTTCCTGGAGGCTGCTGAATTCATAACAGATGGAAGGTAAAAGGAACGTTAACACACTTAACGGTGAATGAGGGACATGATCTGCTACACTGATATTGTCTTTCTTCTGCGTTCAATGGAGAAGCTGATGGATGAATAGTTTTGTATCTCACTGCTTTTCTTGGTCTGGTATGTAGGGAATAGGTGATGGTTATTAAAGGGATGGAAAGTTGTTAAGATATGCAACTTACTCCATGCCCCAATAACAGTTTTCAGTGATATTTTTTAGTGGAAACAGCTGAAACAGGGCACCAGGGAATTGAAAGCTACGGCTGTGATGAAGTAACTCAAAATTTTGTACTGATAAAGTCAAATGCAAGGACAACACCAAAGAGGGTGATGAAACCGTGGTTCTCATTAAGCCCATGGCAATATTTCCACTTACTTCCAAAAAGCCACTGTCTCTAGAACTAAGCTCAGATGGATGTGTTTTAGTCCTGATTTTAGTCCATCTCTTCCTTTGAGGTGTGAGCAACCTCTCTGGGGACACAAAAGAAGGGAGTAGGCATGATATCCTTGTACACATTTGACATTCAGCTCCCTTCCTCACTCTGCAATCCACTGGATGTTTGATTATCCTACAAGTAAGGGAACTTCAGCACAAAGCATTGAGGTCTCCCCTTCTCTGCTCCACTCTCCTGTCCCCTGCTCAGCCTATACAGAGAGGTGTAAAGCATGCATACTTCCCCTGGGGAATGTGGGCTCCCATCTAATTTCAAGAGAAAACTCAGTCAAGGAGTTTCATGCAAGTGCTTCAAGTGTGGAATGCCCAAGCGTGAACAAGAGTACCTGCTCAGCTGTATAACAAATCCTCATCCTTTATCTCTGGAAGGACACCTTGGCACCCTGCAGAGGTGGGCGCATGCTGTGAATCCCAAGAAGAAGCAGGTAACTTCCTCAGAGTGAAAAAACAAGATCCAAACCATCCTTCCCTTACCAGTATCACTGGCTGGCTTAGATACCTCTTCTGCTTCTCAGGTTTTGTGAATCCCATTTTCTAGGTGCTTAATTGTAGCCCCACATTAAATGGGAATTACCAATTCCAGTACAGAGCAAGAGCCTTAAAGGTAAGAAACCTCCATACTCAGCAAAAGTTAATGCCCATTGTAAAACTGGCCAAAAAGCAAATGGAGTGCGCTCTCTGGGAATACAAATCCCAAGTATTCCTATGCTACTATTGACTCTAAACTGCCTATTTTCACACAGAAAGGGAGTCACTCCTAAAACCTAATGCTCAGCAGTGCCAAAAAGGCAAAAAAGAAGTCTGGGAATTTTTAGGAAAGGTCTAGAGAAAGAGGTAAAAAACACCTGTAGAAAACAGTACTGTGGGAAGCCCTGCCTGCCCTGCCATGCCTACCTTCCTGAACGCTGTGTCCTATCCTGGCCACCACAGCTGGGACAGGATATTGCAGGACTATGAACAGCATAGACAAGGGCAGTGAGGACCACGAGAGGTCTGGAACAACTCCTGTACATTGGAGATGCCCGCTTGGAAAGCAGACAATTGACAGGAAATTAGATAGCAGCCTACAAAATCCCTGCCTGCACAGAGAGGGTAACTTGGGAACAGATCAGTTATTTCCCACAATACAGGAATTAGGGGGAACTTAATGAGATTATCAGGCAAATGGTCGGAACTAAAAAATAGGAAGCACTTCTATACACAACACATAAATAAAGGGAGACTTACTGCACACGGTATTGTGGAAGCCAAAAGTATGAAGAGGTTCAAAGGGGATTAGACAAATAAATGGAGAACAGATCTAGCAAGGGCTATTAAAATAATGGTATGGATCCAACCTCTGCTTCAGGAATTCCCAACAGGTAAATAAAACAGCACTTAGCGCATAGACAGCGTGACTCTACCTCACTACAAAGAGACCGTAAAAACAGTGAGAATGAGTCCTATGATAAAAAATTAGCTATTTGGGCAAGAGCATAGGAAACAGGACAAAGCCAGGAATGAGCCCTCCCCTGTGCCCTTCCAGCTTTGGGAAATCAGCTGTTCAGAGACCTCCTCAGCTGCAGGGGTCTGAGAGAGGGCAAAAGGCAGCCGGCAGGATGCAGTGTCAGCCAACGAAGAGACACACAAGGTTGGGAACTGCAATCCCAGAGCACTTTCACAGCCTTGCAACTGCTATTTGGATTCCTCAGCTCCATCTCTGCTGTGCAAAACATCATAGATCAAGGGCTGCAGTGCTCACCCTGCACCAAGGAGCCATGAAAGTACCCGTGATGGGGCTGACAAAGCCCTCTTGCTTCCCAGAGCCCAGCTTGCTTCCTAACCTGGCATTGCACTGCCTTTGTACATACCAAGGGCTTCCCTGGAGCTACCATGGGCATCTCCTACATAATCCTACACCATGTTTCGAAGACCTGCCCTAAACTGAAGCCCAGAGAATGTTAAACCTTCTTTTTTTTAATATAAATCAGGTATGACTAGATGATTTAGGCAACTGTGGTAGACTAACTGTACTTTCCAGAGAATTTAAGCAAAACAGCTGGACAGAGTATGAGCATCCTTCTGAAACTTTAGCTTCATTTATTCAAACTAGAGGAGAATCTATCATAGCTTCACTGACAGCACAGGATTCTGAAATGAGAAAAAGATGTATAAATACATTAACTGTTCAACAAACTACTTAGAATTAGTGTTTTTGAATAAGATGATTTAGACTGAGAGGTTAGCTTGCTGCTCCTTGTCTCTCATAAGGAAGTGAAAAAGATTTATTCATCCTGGGGAGCACCGGGAGCAACACTCACATTTCGAGAAAGCCAGAGCAAGCTCACTCCTTGAATACCTGAATGAAAGAGGATCAGTGACAGAAGTCAGGATGTGCTTTGACATACTCTAATCTTACACATAGTTAGCTCTGGCTCTCCCTATTTGCAAGCGATGGATTTCATTTCAGAAGCAAACAGTTAAAATTGGTTGGTCTTGCTTTGTAATCTTATTAAATGACAGGCAAGTGAGACTTGTATTTTTATGGAAAGCAGAAACATGTGGGTTAAAGGTTTGGATTAGTGGAGGTCATCTTGTCCCTTGTCGCTGAGGTATCTATTCCCGCTTGGTTGATATTGTTCTAGCAGCTGTGCCACCTCAGGCTGTAATTTCAGCACTTCCAACAAACTAAACAGTACCGGGCTGGCCTGCACTCAGAGGGAAGATTGCTTGTGGAAAATTCAGGCAACACAGGAGGTATATTCGTCTCTCAAAATCAATTCCCCATGGAAGAGGAAAAGGGCTGTCTGTGGACAATGAAAAACTGACAGGATTTGTGTGTTCTAGACACTGGAACATATTACAGTGAAATAATTCCTACAAACAATTAATCAGTTCATAAAAGATGCATTTAGCTAGAGACTGAGGAATCAGTTGAGACTGACAGAATGTATCACACCCGCATGGACGATGGGTGATGAAAGCGCCTCTTGCCTCTTGCTCAGGCAACTTACTTCTGAAAATGAGCTGGGCTTCGCACTGCCGCTGGGGCAGCCTGGGCCAGGTGAGGGGCAGGAACAAGAGGGGCCCTGATCATCCTCAGGTGGTCTGGTATTGCAGAAGCAGATCCTTGACACCACCAAAGCCATGAGCATGAAAATTTTGCTCTCTCTGAAAGCAGCCTTCCAGTTTCAACAGCTCCCACAGGATCAAATCTCAGCATCCAAGAAACAGTTCCTAATGCATTTTGTGCAAAAAAATTTATCAGGTCTTGCCCCTGCTCCCCCCTGCCCTCATGAGTGTGTCTCAACAAGGCAAGTGATACTTTATCAGCATCAAGAAGAGATATACCGACATGCTCAAGCCAATGGCTTCGTTTCTAGGAGTAAGGGGAAGCTCAGCCTCCCAGTGCCCTGGGAGTGCCTGGAGTCCCAGGTGCTCTGATCCATGGGCATCGCAGACCTCGCTGCACCCGGCAGCACCGCACGGGGACAGAGCTGTTGTCCGGTGTGATCAATTATTATGATGCATAAGCTTTGCATGCAAAGCAGCTGAGGTTTCTGAAGCCTCCCCTGTCAGCTGTGCTACAGGCATTTTTAGTCCTACTACATTTTCAAGCACTGCCCTATGAATTACTCCTGGGACACACTGAGGTGGCTGAAGTCCTTTTACTCTTACAGGGACAAATTGATCACGTATGCTCTTTAAAAAATGAAAAAAGAATCCCAGAATCATTTTAAAGAATTGCCAAGCAAGTGGCTGTCAGTGTCAGAGGAATGCCCAGGCATGTAAATGACGATTTCTTTGATAAAGTGACCAAGGCATGATGGCTTTCCAAATGTCACAACACTTGGGTTGCAATTACTAGTTAGATTTGCAATAGCAAAAGCCTTGCTAGAAGCTGCTCAAACCCTGGCAGCATTTGTAAGAAGAGCATCCTCTCTTCAGCAAAAATAGCATTTCATCTCTTTTCTTAGTTTTGCCTTTTTGTTACTTAAAAAATAAAAATGGAGCCATCAAAGACCATTAAATAAGAAAAAAAATCCCAATACCCTTATGCTAAAGTCAGGTCTTTAGAAGTATAAAATTCTCCTTTCTTCATTTAGAGCTGAGGAAGAAGGATCATCAATAAAAAAATACAGCTAACCAAAGGGAACAACTAGGGTATAAGTAGGGAAGGGGAGTCAATAGCATAGTGGCTATATTTCCTTTTGCACTAAGCCTGGTTTTACATTGCAATCCTATCCCTCCATTCTAGCCTCCCTTCCTTTGTCTGTTTTATCCATTTTTTCTTCCCTGACACATGACTTGCAGGTATGACCATATAATTAAATGCAATTGAGTTGCACCGATTTAACTAATTACCACCTGTCATGTGTGTCACCTAAGCCAATGCTCTCCATTTCCTCAGCCCACTCCAACTGTGAGACAAAAATGCTAACTCAAATGTCAGGCTTAAGCTGATTTGGGTCACCCAAGATATCCAAAGACATGCTTTATGTCAAAGTTGGTAGTAGGATACTTTTGGTGGTGCAGCCAGTGAGTGGCATCTCACATGGGTTACACACATATTCACATATGTAGCCTCAAGAGGTCTCTGGACATGAATGACTCATTTGCTGCTTGTCTGGAGCGTGCTACACAAATAGGGCAGTGACGTCCGATTGGTGTTTTCACATGCGACTACTGCAGAAACAACTAGCAATGACAGCACATATACAGTGTATTCTTTGCTTCGCCAGCTAATTGACTGATGCAGAAGAGGCCAGTGTGACTTGAAATCAAAGATGGATCCTGCCAACTAACAGGAAGAAAGAGTCAGTTGTAACACACAAGCTCAAAATGCCTCTGTGAAGATGTTGGTCATGTGCACCTCACATCTGAAAATGATGGAAACTATATAAAGATAAAATCACTACTGCACTGGAGCAGAAATGACAGCTTTGTCATAATAGTCCATCTCCGAGCCTGCCTACCATAGATGAAGATGAAAACCCCTTCATACAAGTCAGATAACAGGGCAAGAAGATTTCCCCTTGACTGCAGTGGTTGATCGACTGATGGTCTGTACAGACTGACAGCCTTTCTTACTTTCATTTTAGCAAAACAGTGTGGGCAAACATTGACTTAGAATTGTCTCCTGTTCAGTTTGATCATGGTTGATTGGAATGTCTCTGCCTATAACGGTAACAGGATTAGTAGTCCATTAGTTAAGCAATCACAACTTCTGTTCAAGCTCCTGTACTATGATTACTTTGCTGTATCTGACAATTTTCCCACAGCAGAGCCGGCAATATGGTGAATATCTTGCACAAGTTTGTTCTTTCAATTTCTTTCTGCTAGAACAGCGACGTGTGTGTTTGAGGGGTCCCTTCCAGTCTTGCACACTCCCTCTTTCTAACTCGGTAGCATGCATGCAAGAACTCAAACTGCAGATAACCAGATACTACCAGCTGCTTTGCAGTGCTTTCCAGTTAATGATTTTCTGTCAAACGAAGAGGACATTTCAAGTAGATACCAACAGGGCTTGTCTCAGTCCCAGTGCTAGCCAATCTTTTCATTAATTACTTGGTAGGTGAGCTAGAGAGTGCACTTCTAAAACCAGCAGTGGGCACTGAGCTGATTAAGTCTGCAAGCAGTTGGAAGGTGTACTGGTTTTACCTGGGATAGAGTTAACTTTCTTTGTAGTAGCTTGTGTGGTGCTATGGTTTGGATTTGTGATCACACAAGGGTAATAACATACCCTGTTTTAGTTATTACTGAGCTTTTTTTTTGTTTCTCATGCTGCCCCATTAGCGAGTAGGCTGGGGGTGCACAAGAAGCTGGGACAGGACATAGATGGGACAGCTGACCCTAACTGACCAAAGGGATATCCCAGACCATGTGACGTTGTCCTCAGCAATAAGAGGTGGAGGAAAGAGAAGGAAGGGGGGGCATTTGGAGTGATGGCGTTTGTCTTCCCAAGTCACCGTTACACGTGATGAAGCCCTGCTTTCCTGGAGATGGCTGCACACCTGCCTGCCGGTGGGAAGCAGGGAATGAATTCCTGGCTTTGTATTGCTTTGCACGTGCAGCTTTTGCTTTACCTGTTAAAGTGTCTTTATCTCAATCCATGAGTTTTCTCACTTTTTTCCTTCCAATTCTCTCCCCCTTCCCACTGTGGCAGGGAGCGAGTGAGCAGCTGTGTGAGGCTAAGCTGACTGCCAGGGTTAACCCACAACAGAAGCATAAACAGGGTAAGAATTCAGAACAATTTTCCTAAAATGGAGAAACGATCCCGAATCACCATGGTGAAATCTGAAAAGACAAGCACAACATGCAACTGTTAGGAAAGAGAAATCAAACGCACAGATGCCAAATGAAGAGTGACTGGCCAGCCACCAGATCTGCAAAAAGGGACACGGGAGTTACACTGGATCACAAACTGGGTGTGAGTCAAGATGCTTCTGCGAAGAAAGGTGAACTTCATCTGGAAACATATTAACAAACATCTTATATGTAAGCCACGGAAAGCACTTATTCCATCCTAATCGGCACTAACAACGTCTCAGCAAAACTCCACTCTGGGGCACTGCTCTTTAAGACCCCAGCAAGCTGAAGACTGCCCAGAGGAGAGCTAAAAGTGTAATCAGAGGCCTAGAAAGCATTGCTGGTGAAGAAAGGCTAGGAACTGGGCTTAGTGAGGTTGAAAGAAGAGAATTCTTGAGGACTGAACACATTATTAGTTCTCTAATACGTGGAAGATTGTCAGGAGAAAGCTCATCAGCTGTTCACCTGGAGCAGGACACGGCGAAGCAAGATTCACTTGTAACCATAAAAGGTTCTGGAGGGTTAATAGGAAATTTTTTGGCCCTAGGAATATGAAAGGAGAGGAATAGATTGCTCAGGGAAGTTATGGAATGAGCTTAAATTAATGATTTTAAGAAAAGTTAGACAGACATCTGTGGCGGGTAGTCGGCATACATCTGACTTTCTCACAGCTGGTGAATGGAAACCCATTCCAGGCCTGCCGGGCCACCATCCTTCCTCCCTTCTCTGTGCCACTTGCCCTGTTGGCCAGCTGTCTGTCAGCTGTATGTCAGCTGTATGTTGGCCAGGTTGCATCTAAGTCTGCCAGCCAGGAGTATCTGGCTTAGATAGAAAACCTGTCCAGAAAAATTTAAAAGTTGGAAAACCAGTTCTCTCTTTTATGTCCTGATCAAAGTCCAGCTTATGCGTTTCCCTTGCCACAGCAGGCACCATCGTGTTGATGGGATCTGCCTGCCCGACCTCTCCCCCCCGCCTCTGCTTTTCTGTCTCAAAACTTAAGATATGAAGAATAACATGATGTTGTGCAGGAGGGAATAGGGATCTCTGAAGTCATCAAAAAAGCCAGCTAGTTGCATTTTAAAATATACCGGTTCTGAACTGATCATGAATTGGGACTGAAAACTACAGTACAGGAAATCTACTTTACTGCAAAATAAGTTGGCCATGGACTCACATTAAATTACTTCTTCTGTCCCTGGGGTATCTGGTGATGAAGCCCAATGCCAGCCTGCTGCTAGCGTGCTGAATACAGTGAGCTGTGAGTGAAGGTTAATATTTTAGCTTCTGTAGTCTTAACTTACAGAAATGTATCAGTGAATATGAACCAAGCAAAATATATGCAAAAAAGCAACGGCACAGGTTGAGTTCTGCCTTTTTAATGAATTGGTTTTTAAAAGCTTGACTGCTTGACACCCTATATTAATTGATTACAGGCAGCCTGCAGACGTAGTGTCTGAAAAGGAACTTTTGCATGGTGTTATTTCTGAATTCCTGAGACTGATCTTTTCTCCAGAGGGCATAATAAGAGCAGTTTTTTTCAGTCCTTCAGGGACCAGCACCGACTCCATGTCTTGACTTGGTCTGAAGGGAATTACTAGATGCTTGAGACATTCAGTCAAAAAAATAACAAGCCAGGCTGACTTTAAAGTGGCGTCATCATTTGGCAAAAGAAAAGCTGAGGGCTGCTTGTGAATCTTTCTGCTGCTACTGCAAAACAAAAAATAAACAAAAATGTACAAAATAAGATAAATATCCCTTTGCTATAACTTGTTTATGCCCTTGAGTTACGTGATAAAAACAGAAACATGCCGCAGATATCTGTTGTCTGTTATAACGTGCTGTTCCTGCAGTACTGATGTTTGTCAGAAACTGCAATTTCATTTAGTTTATGTAATTCTTCTAACAGAGCTTACCGAAGTATTTCTGCGTTGATGCTAGATATTCTAACGAACCTATTATGCGTAACTATAGAGAAAAGCAAGGAAAAACACCAGCAACTGTGTGACCAAAAAAAGAAACATGGGCACTGAAAAGTTGATTATAGCCAATTTTCACAAGGAAGTTCAAACTTTGTCTCCATAAAACAACTGCATTGGCACTTGAGAGACTTGCATCTCAGGGAATAATCTCTGTTACCTCTTGGTGTTTTAAGACTTACTGGCTTGTGAATTCATAGTGGAAGAACCACTGAGAAAGCAAATGAGTCCTGGGCATGTAGGAGGCCATGATGCCACCAGCTCTGACACATTGCAAGTTGTTTCATTGTTCTGAAGGCATCCAGCTTCTTAAGGTGTTTTTTGGCTGGAAGGATTTCATCCTGCATGTCTTCCTTCCCAGGAGTGGTGAGGCAGCGGCAGCCCCGTGCCACCTCTGTGTGTTATTTATTGCTCCGAGGCAGAAAGTGGAGGACAGGGATAGGCACGGCATTGCACTCCGGGTTATTTTTTTACCTTTGCATGGGAATCGGGAGCTTGATGTTATGAGGGAATGAGGGATCACGATCTTCAGGAACAGGGCAGGGAGAGGGCAGAAGCTGTGATGGGATGCTCAGCTGCAGAGTTGTGCGGTCTGGGGATTGGCCCCTATGGTTCCTCAACAGCCGGAATGTGTCAATGATGTCTCCCATTGACACCACAAGAGTGCTTACATTTCACCCGACTAATCCAAGGAGGTACTTGCCATCCCCTCCCACAGCCTGGCCCCATCCAGCCATCTGGTCCTGCGTGATTCCTTCTGCAGGCAGGGGAATGCCATGGGAACGCCAGTGCCGGGATGCTCACACACAGACACGCACACGCACACACACGCCTCCAGCCTTCTGCTTCCAGCGCTCCCTTGCATGCTCTTTCTTTTGTCAGTTCTACTTTCTTCCCCAAGCAGCACGAAGGATTTAGTAAAAGCCCGTGGGTCCTCTGTGTTATAAAATTAGGTCTCTACAGGTGCCAGAAGAACTCTATGCCTTGGCATCCAAACAGCTTCATCTCCGGTTAGTAGATAAACTGAATTTCCTCTCAAAGCTAAGGCGTTCTCCATCCTTGCCTCCCCTGGATCTGCTTCCCCTTATGGCTGCATAATGCAGCACAGAACCACTTGAAATGGCGTTAGAGAAATCCACCGCGGACACTTGAGAAATCCTGTGACAGCACTATGAGGCAGATAAGCAGAGGTGGGGGGGAGAGGAGAGCAAAGAGGAATAGCTTTTGGAGACTGCTTGGCAGCAAAGTCAACGCTTGAAATATCTGTGGGGAGTTTGAAAGCATTTCCTAACATCAAAAATGCGAAGAAGAAAAAGAAATTTTGATCAATGGCTTATTGCCCTTGATCTAAGCAAAAGAATCCTAGCCAGTCAGAAATAACAGAAATCTGTTTTATTGTAAAGCTGAAGTTTTCTATGTTTTGACAGCTGGGGCTCATGCTTTTGGCTGGGTTATTTGCCAGCCTTAAAATATTCATCAGTGAGTTGCCAGGTTTTTGTCCTCTCAAACTGAAGTCTAACGATGAAGGAGAAGGTGCTGGAGAGATTTTAAGCATGAGTTCTCTGCCCCAAAACAGAACTTTGTAGCCTGAATTCACATGACCAGAAAAAGTGGTTTCTAGTCCCCGGCCAAGTTTCTGGTGAATCACTTGCTGGTCACAGAGCCAAGATTCACTTTCTGGAGCATGGGAAGCAGTGGCTCATTTGTGATGAAGACAGCCCCCTCGCCTTTGTTGAGAGGAAATGGATTAACAGTATGTGTTCTGTGCACAAGTCTTGAGACAACTGAACTAAAGTATTCCAGATTAAAGCATCCCTACCAAAGACCAAACTGGAACATGGTAAACTGAAAAGTCAAATCTGACTCTGAAAATCATCGGTGAAATGCTGGTGGCTCCAGGATCAACTCAGATGTCTTACAGAGTACGGAAGCAAATTATTGTCACAGGACATATTCTTTATGTTTTTGATGCAAACCTTTATATTACTCCTAGAATCATAGAATCATGGAATCATAGAATTGTTTAGGTTGGAAAAGACCTTTAAGATCATCAAGTCCAACTGTTAACCTAACCCTGCCATCCCACCACTAAATCCTGTCCCTAAGCACCTCGTCTGCCTGGCTTTTGAATACCTCCAGGGATGGGGACTCTACCAGCTCCCTGGGCAGCCCATTCCAATGCTTAACAATTCTTTCGGTGAAGAATTTTTTCCTAACATCCAATTTAAACTTCCCCTGGTGCAACTTGAGGCCATTTCCCCTTGTCCTATCACCTGTTACCTGAGAGAAGAGACCAACACCCACCTTGCTACAGCCTCCTTTCAGGCAGTTGTAGAGGTCGATAAGGCCTCCCCTCAGCCTCCTCTTCTCCAGGCTGAACAACCCCAGTTCCCTCAGCCGCTCCTCATCAGACTTATGCTCCAGACCCCCCACCAGCTTCACTGCCCTTCTCTGGACATGTTCCAGTGCCTCAATGTTATGTTATGCTAATGCCTTAATGATATTAAACAGAACTGGCCCCAAATTAAAAAGATACAGTACAATACAACTTACAAACAGTGAATTATTACTATTCTAATGTTGCTTCATCTTAATGCTTTTTATATTTTGATACACTTATTCTAAGAATCCAAACCAGGCTCTTCTGCTCTTGTGCAATTTGTTCATTCTTATGACTTGTGCTGCTTTCATTTAGTCACTTAGTTGTTATCGTTTCATTTCATACCTGTACAATCTAGGGGGCTTTCTTAGGTGAACCAGTTACCAAGTGAAAAATATTAAATCATTTCATATCTGCTAGGAAGACTGAATTCCTCTTCCAAAAATTCAGGGTCAGTCATATTGACTTTGTATCTGAAAAATCTACTTTCATCAACTCTGTCCTTAGCTTCCTTTACTCGTCCCAGGGTGACCACTATTTTTGTCATGTCATTTTCTACCTGCAAAGTCCTTGCAAGTGCTCAGCGCTTCACTTCTGAGACTGATCTTCCATTTTCTGGTTAAGGAATTACATTTCTTTAGTGGATATGAAGTGATAACAAAGCCTTTTCACCCAGGGACAAGTTAATATGAGAAGTTGCAATGCAGAGACTAACACTTCATAAGTGAAAACTGAAGGTTCCCTACCATGTAGGATCAGGTCCTTCAAGCAGTTTCGGTTCTACCAACTGATAGCTTAACCAGACAGCTGTAATGTGAACTACAGTCAAAGAGCATCTCAGAGTTTACAAACCCAAATTTTCAAAGGGCCTTTGATCTAGATCACCCTAGATAAAGCCAGGGTGGACAACTAAGCGTGAAGGTGGCAGGTCCGCACTGAGAGACATTGCGTAGTGGGACTGAGCCCTGGGCTGCAAATTAGGGGAAGGCAGAGGAAGGCCCTGGCAGAAAGGGGGAGTGGTGGAGAGGGAAGTCTCTCTGCTCATGTCTATGCTGGCATATAAAACAAGACCAGGATTTAGCATCAAACCCTGGTACTAATCCATTAAACATTGTGGGTTTGGCTTGTATCAACTAGCACTCTCCCAGGACAGTGTATGGGCATGGTTTGGGCCACACTACGTACCAGGACTGTTCTCAATAAGCAGTCTGGATGCAGTCACCCCATTTTGGGCGGAGAATAAAGCTTAGAAGTGTGGATGCAAGTCATGCAGGGACACTTGCAGGGCCAGAAAACAGGCTTGGCTTGTTCTGTTTTGTACTGTAGTCCTTACACCAGGATCATGCCAAACACACTGTATCATTTGAGGAATGCAGCTATTTTGAGCAGAAGGGACCAGTATTTGAAAAAGTGAGTGGCACTGGTAAGAACAGACAGATGTTTACAGATTCAGTCTTCACACTGTTGGTGCATGTTCAAAGTCATTTTCTGAAGATGTCTCTCTTGTTATCTTAACATCAGTAAACAGCGGCCCAGTGTATTTTCCCATTTGTTGTCACTTGCTTATCCAGATCTTCTATATATTCCCGGGACACAGTTACTAAATTTAAAGCTGCAAACAGATTTGTTCTCTCAGCACACTTATAAGAAACATTTAATTTTACACTGCCAATTTTCAAATATTTTTATATACTCTGGCTAGGTAAAACAGTAAGGAATTGGTGTAACTCAGTGATGAATTAATGGCTTCTCACTAGTGCAAGCTCTTATTTTCCTCTTTAGCAGATATTGGGCCAGACATTTTGGAAGAGTTTAATCAAAATCCTCATCAGCAGCCAAATGAGTGGATTTTAAAGAAAGTTTAATTACAGTGGTCAAACCACCCAGCATGTTTTGCTTGATTTGATTAACGTAATGAGGAGCACATTTAATGAGAAATGCATTAATTCATTCAAACAAGTGGTTTTATCAGAGGTATTAAGCAATAGCCCAGATTATGTACAGCAGAAACTATTACAGCAAAAATTGACTGAGGTCAAAGCAGTAGTCATGCCATAATTACAAGCTCTCAGCTGTAATTTAGCAGTTGAACTTGGGCAGCGCTCATCATGACTGAAAAAGCAGGGTCCCCATTTAAAAAAGCCCCCCAAACACAGGGTTTTGCTTCCATTCCATAGCTGGGATCTCCATCCCTTTCTTTCAGATGTTCAGAAGATTCGGGAACTGGGATTGAATTCTCTGAGTTTAGATGGTTACACATGCAGATATTATTAACAAATGATGAAGCGAGAGCTCAAAGGACCCTGATACCACCCCCCACCCTTAAAGGAAACGGAGAGTTCCCCGTTTGCTCTCTCTCCCTCCTGTTCCTGTGATGTCTTTGGAACACTCCTGTTCCTAACCTGGAATTGAGTGACTTTGGGGGAGAATTATTGTTTTCCTTCTGGGGAAGGAAACCGCCTTCTTGGAAAAGAAGAAAAATTGGCCTCAAGCAGGAAATACTTGAGAAAAAAGAAGAAAGAGTCTGCTTTACACCTTGCTCTCTTCAACTGCCTCCTTCAGATACATTTCAGCCCCTATATTCCAACTTTCCTCTTTCAGGACCCTTCCCTGTGGGCTTTACACAACCTTCACCTCCACCCTCCCCATGGGCACCTCTTCTCCAGTGCCCCCTGCTATATGCAGCTGCTAATGCTCTCCTCTCTCCTATGCTGCCCTGACCACCGTTACCTCTTTGACTTCTGCTGTGCTCCCTTGCCTTTATTCAGCCCCTGACTTGTTATTCCTGTAGTGTCTGCACTACCTCTGTGTGAGCCGCCTTTCCTGCTGCTTTGGACTGCGTCCGTGTAGCACTGAAACAGCTTTGATTTTCAAGTGCTCTACTTCTAAGCCTGCTCAGCTGCCTGAGCACTTTTTGAGCACTGTTGCACAGTGGACTTAAGCATTATCTATTGCTTGGTCTTTCATCAGCTACCATCAGTAGCTGGCAAAGGAGAACATCTTTGAAACTGTTCCTAAGTGGACAGGAGGCTGGTCAAGGAGCTGAGAAGTGGAGCATGAGCCCAGTTGCAGATAGGATCCTCTGGGAGCAGGTGCACACTGACAAGTGAAGACTGGCATGAAAGCCCTATTTTACCTCCTGGTTAAGTCAGTAGGAGTATGACAGTAAGACACTATTATTAGGGCACCTAAATGAATCTAAAAGTGCCAAGGTTCACCTGCAGGCTTGGCAGTCTAGATCAACACCTTCAAGAAATAAGCTGAAGTAGAGAACTAAAGATGTCAAAAAATAGACCTAAGGATTTATTTGCTGTATTAATAGAAGATAAGCAAGAAAACCATTCCTGCTGAGCTGAAAACCATAATCGTTAGAATTATTTCTGCCACTTGCCTTTAAACCACAAGAAAACAAGAGTAAAAATTGGAATCGGAGTCCCTTGATTTTAGAGAAATCTTGGGATGCCCCTATATCTGACTGTTGCACACCAAGAGGAACCTGCGATACTGGGCTATAAACATTTGCACAGAGGAAAGCATTAACGGCAATGACCTCACCAGTACACTCAGCAAGGCTGTTCCCAAGGTAAAAACAATTCCATCTTGGAACAAGCAACCCAAAAAGCTTATACAGACCCACTACAGCAGCTGCCCCTTGATGTCACATTTGGTATCTTTGAGTGGAATCTAGGTATTTGGTATCCTTGAGTGGAATCATAAACCATAAATTTGTAGAAGATCATATCTTAAACTACTTTTTCCCACTATCTCCCAGCCCAGCCTTCAAGCAGCCAACTAACCTTGCTAAACTTATCATCTGAAGAAAATTTCCCAAGGACCAATACATCTGACTCTGAGTGATAAATGCAAAAACTTGTCCTCAAAAGAAACATCTTCTACAACAAAACTGTGAAACCCAATGGATCCTCAGCATGTCCATCCCCAAATGCAGACTACTTCTTCCTACATACCACGTGCCCTCTGTACCGTAATGAACTCACACTGACAATCAGTGTGTGAAAGAAGAATAACAAGAGAATGATTCCCGAAATGGCCTTTCTCCCTCTCATTATTCAGCCCTCATCTTCAAGGGAATCCTACAAATGAAACTGAAAAGATTAAGCTGCGATTAAAATTAATAATTTGATGGAACACCAAAAATTGTTGATTCCAACAACAATGCCAATTTTATGGCACATTGCAATTTACCTCAGATACGACTTGCTAATCTCAGTTTCTCAGGAGATAATTACCCATGCATTTCTTCCATCCTGTATTCAGTAGAGCTGAAGACCTTATTACTGCTCCTCTTACTAACATCCCCTCTGTTCCCTTCATCTCAAAGTATCTGACTGATTAATATAATGAAACTGAACTCAGATAAATTGCTTCCAATCTTTGCTTATCTGGCAGTTTGCTAGTTATGTGCCCGCTTCTGTTTTTTGCCCCCTGGACTTGTCTGGCTTTTCCTATCAGGTGTACTGATAACAGATATCGCCTCTCTCCACAGATATTCCTTCTGAGTGTTATGACTGTCCCCTATTTACCAAAAAACCTGCCCCACCAGCCTCCACTTTGAAAATATCAAGCATGGTTCCAGATATGGCTCCAGTTCTGACTCGCAGATTCCTTTTTGAATAGTAATATGGTTTTTAGTCTGGTATTATCCAAGCTTTCAACAGCTTCAAAGAAATATTTGGGTTTTTGCAAAGAATAGGAACACAACTTAACTGGCCAAACATCAGTCACTACATCTAAAGCGGCGTTAACTCAGATCTTTCTAAAATGAAAGTGAAATATGACATGGAGGAGATTCAGGAATATATTGTTCAACACAGGGCAGTTATGCACCACCCAGTACCGTCAGAGATGAAAATTTTTATTGCCACTCCTCCCTGATACTTCCCAGATACTGAACTGGTCTTTGGCAATGCTCATTGCAGTGATGTAGTAGTATATTATTTGCTTCTCCCCTTCATCCATGGAGCTCAAAACCCCTATAACTTTCCTTCTCTGCATCCAAATTCAGTAACTTAAAGCTGTAACAGCTTGGGAAAGGTTAACCGGTATCTTAGGAAGGGACTCGATATAATTTTGCCTAGGAAAATTCAGTGCGCAGTCCCACATGAATTAAAATATATGGACCTATAGAAAGGCATGATATCTTTTAGGAAGTATTAAATAAGCCAGTACATAAAACTTTGAGGTAATGTGCAGAACTACCACCTTCTGCCAAATATGATACACTTCGTTGGGCTTGCAGAAGTAGCGGTATCCTTCCGCTCTCACAACATTGTCAGTCCTTGATGCACACTTGGAAGTCATTCTTTGTAAAAAAGTACCTAAATTTCACATCCAGGGCAGCAGTTCTACACCTTTCTTCTTTCATGGAGAGGCACTCAGAGAAAATTCAAGACAGGATTAAGGAAAGGACTTTAAAACTTGTATTCCTCATCTTGTGAAACTAGGGGTTATCTGTGACCCTGACTACATGTGAGACCAGCAACCTCAGCATTACCGTGTACAAAGTAAATGTTTACCCCATATGTGCCTGTCACCATGGAAAAGCTCGGGGAACGTATGGAGAGGATTTTCTGCAGGTCCAGAGAAAAAACAGGCTCCCACATCTCTTCCTCTTACTCAGATACAACCCAGGATCTTGCTTTCAGCAGGCAGTTTGCGTCAGTGGGCTCTGCTAGGCAGTACAGACATAACCCTCAGCATTGATAAATGGGAGCTGCTAACACAATGTAAACATTTGGTGAAAGCAAAATATTTGCCAAGAACCTAAAAGGCTGGGCGCTTAAAGCAGCTCTCCTTGCCAGCTTTCCTTAGCAAGGTGGACAGGGATGGGCACTCAGCTATCAGTCCCACTGCTGGCTCCTAAGAAATTGAACCTACAGTGCATATGTCCCAATGAGCTGCATTTAATTCCTTTCCCCACCAGTTTGGCTGTGCCCTTGCATTAAAAGTTTCTCCAAGAAACGGAGATGTTTCTGGAGCAGTAAAACAGCTCCTGCCACTCAGGAGCCAGTGTTTTACTGTGCCTGTGGCACCTGGGGCTGGTACCACCATCAGCTTCTTCCACATAGCGAGGTAGGCGGCTTCTGACTTGGCCATCCAGTTTTGATGACCAAAAGCCCGCTATAACATCTTTCTGCACCACCACAAATTTGCAGGTCTGAGCACCGATCATTGGAAAAACCACACAAACTCAGCTCATTAGTGGCTCAACCTCATTTCCCACCTGCAAGCGGGTAATGCGAGAGAAGTGTTGGGGATGGTGGGGAGGAAAGGATGAAGCATGGAAATAATGCAAGATGAGGATGCCCAAGCTGGGAGGCGATGAAAGCCAGCTTCTGCCCTCCCGGGCGACCACAGGGTCCCTCCTCAACATCCCCATGGGAGGGAGAGGTGGCGGGAGCATGGGGTGCGGCGGGAGCGCGGGGCACGGCGGGAGCGCGGGGCACGGCGGCAGCGTGGCAGCCCTTACCTTCTCATTCTTCCTCTCCTCAGCTTTGCCGGCGGGGCCAGGGGTGACAGGGCCACCCAGGGGCCCACCGCCCGCCTCGCCGTTGAGGTGGGCCGCGCTGACGTTGGGTGGGGTGATGGCGGCGGCAGCGGAGGTGAGGGGGATGAGGGGCCGGGCCCCCGGGGTGGGCGGCTGGTGGCCGTGCTGTGGGGAGGCGGCGGGGTGAGGCCGGATGGCTGCCGCTGGCAGGCGGGAGGGCGAGCTGGGCGTCCGCAGGGGTGAGACGGTGGCGGTGGGCCGCTCCGGGGCTGGCACCGGGGGGTGAGCTGTGGAGGGAGGACAGAGCACGGTTAAGCCCCCCCACGCACTGCTGGACCCAGCCCTTCAGTGGGCATCACAGCCACGAGTCGCCAGGGCCTGAGGGAGAGCTAAGCTCAGCCTTAACCCAGGACATCTCAGCCTACAAGTGTTGTTGGCTAAATCCTAGAAATCCCCCTTCTGGCTGCGAAAGCCTGTCTGCAGTCTCCAAAATGGCTAGTCCCCCCTAGTGATGTGGCTTGGGGAATGGCCTGACCATCCCTGCCCATGCCTGGAAATAAATAGAAAGACTACTGTGTATTCAAGATACCTTATCTTGTTCCAGCTGAGCTGTTTTCCGAACCTCTAGGACCTTCTCCTAACCTGACAGGTTTTGGAGCAATGCAACATGGGACCTAAAGGGTTACCCCAGATGATCCACGCCAACCTTGCAGATGGCAGTTACAAAGGAAGGTCTCTTGTTTCAGCCCTAACAAAATGATCAACAGCACATCACAGTGCTGCACAAGATAAATTAAGCAGAAATCCACCAGAGGATTTCTGAGCTCAGCCTTGTCTCTGCTAGTAAAGTCCCTAAGGGACTATGCAGTGTCTTTTAGTCTTGCTGCCCCTGCTGAGCAAACCCTGCCTACAAGCACTAGGAACCAGGAATCAGCCTCGTCTGTTTAACAGTGACCATGACACACTGCCAAGGTCAGCTCTTCGGGCATTTGGGAGCCTGTTGCATGCCTCATGGTGCAAAAAGTGTGACAAAGCTCCAGGTCCATTTCCACAACGGTGTTGCCTTTGACTTCCAGGTTCGTTGATTGCTTAGGTGTAACCTACATACATCTCCACTTCAAGTATGTACAGACCAGAAGCTGAGTCGACACTCAGACATTCCCTCACTTAAATGATTCAATAGTAGGACTGGCTGGAAAATGCCCATTTCACAAATGATTTCAAGGTTTCACAATCTGGTTTAGTTCTTCCTCAGTGCAAAATTTGAACCTTTGAAAACTTTTCTGAGCACAACCTACTTACCCAGCCCACAACAGCCTCTATTCTGGTCAGGGCATTCACCTGGGATGTGCAAACATAGGATCCGCTCACTGCACTGTTCTCCTCTGGAGAATATCTGTCTGTCCCTTTTTCAACCTCAGCCAGGAGAGCTTCATGGCTGAAGTCTGGTTGAACTGCATCCATTCCTGACAAAAAGCTCTGAGTTCAACAAATCGGCTTTTCTTTGACCAAAAAGCATTTTTCTGGAAAATTTCTGACCCACTCTGATCTGTGGTTTTCTTACAAATTCATCTGAAGGATACATTTTTACACAGGACCAGCTGGAGTTCACTCAATCTATCACTAAACAGCACTGCTAGAACAACTCAAACCACTATTTTCTATGGTTAACAGCAGCACCCATTACCAGGGATTGAAATGATAAGGAGGGCCATTAATCACACTCACAACACCAGCTGAGCACTCCTGCCAGGGGGGAATTTCATTCCCCAGTCTTATGCCCTATTATCCAAAGTGATACTGAATGTGATGGGCTGGTGATCACCAGATTGGCACCTCCAAAGTTTACATGATCCTCCCTCATGGTAACTCCTTGACTCTACAGCATCTCTCTTTATTAATGTTGCTCATAGCAAACCAACCAAACTATCATTAACCAGTCTTGAACTTGATGTGATTTTACCATGTAGCATGAGGAAGGGCCTAAAAGTTGTTATTACAGATGCCTTCAAAACTATTCTTACTATTAGTTACCATTTTCCTCTCCCTGCATTACCAAGAACATATATTAGAAAGTGCAATTCCTTTCCAGAGAGCCAGACAGGGCACCACTGGTTATCTTGAAATGATGCCCTCCTTCTGATTTTCCTGTTTGGAACCCATGTGATGAGCAACCACTGCTGCCAGAACTCTGATTTTCCAAGATGGTTAGGCCTGCAGGGTCAAGGTTTTCAACCACTGGTTGTAGGGAGCAACAGCTTTCCTAAATTTAGAGGAAAAGCACAATAATGGAATTTCACTGCATGTACCTGGATGTAGAAGACTGATTTGATAATCGCATTAGGTACGTTACTTCTTTCATATAGGACTCGGTGTTTTCAGACACAAAGGCAACAGAAAACATGAGAAACAGTAAAATAAATGGCCTGAGAAAAATCATGTCTGAGCAGAGCTCTCACATTTTATTCTGTAATTTCATCTGCTTACTGTTACAATGTATGCCTTTGCTCTTGGATCTCTGGATCTGGACTGTGCTGCATCAAACATGCTATTAATTAGCAATGCTCACTGAAGGCTATTTTTGTTCTACACCACTCATATTTCATTTCGGGTGTATTCCTACATTAGTGGCCTTGTGCAAAATTGATTTGTTACTCATGTATATTGCAAGCCAACAGAAACGTGATTTGAATACTGTGCCAGCTTGCTTCTCTTGGAAAGCTTTTCCAAAAGTCAGTATGCATTGCCCTGCCCTGCAGGACTGAAGAGACCTTTCGAGGGGCTCTGGTCTGCAGGATACTAGTGAGGACATCCATTATGGAGAAAAATACTGATAATCATGAAAAACTTCCTTGATTTATCCTGGCAAAGGTTTATTTAATTAAAAAAAAAATCTCATGAACCTTCTGGAAGGTCTGGAGAACTCCCTGCTTAGGAGGTTTTGAACCAGCTCTGTTGTCCCTGTATCACCCTGCCTGCCAACTCCTTGGCACGTTAAGATGTCAGAGTGACCTGGAGGAGCAGCCTTAAATTAGGGAAGCTGCTGGAGGTGTAGCACAGCAGTGCCATGGAAGGAAGGTGACGTGGTGGAAAGATGGTGTGGGGCATGCGAGGTGTGGGAGGCAAAATGATCCGTCACCTCAGTTTTAGGGGAGCCCATCTGCCTGTTGGCATGGGCACAGAGGGGCACCAGGAGCACCCAAACGCTTCCTGAGAGCCTTGCCCAAGAGGGGACATTTCTGCCTTTGCGCTGTGGGAGCAGAAGGGCTTTTGGAAGGGTGTGACTTGAGGGCAAAGCAGCACTTTCTGAACTAGACAAAAAGAGGATAAATCAGTTATTTCCCAGTGTGACATGATGCTGTGTTAGGTCCTGCCACTGTTTGTCGAGCAGAGGAGTCTGCACTGTTTGAGATTCAGATTCACACGTATTTAATTACGTTCTCTTCCCTTTGGTCTGGACTGTGTAGGAGGTGAGATTAGACAGTCATAATGGTGCCTTCTGGCTTCAAAAGGTATGAATCCTTATACACCGCCGTGTATTTCTCATTTGTGCCTGCTCTGTTTTGTATGTAAGACCTCAGTTTTCAGCAGTCACAGTCCTTACTGATCTGCCTTTGTAAACACAATGGCTCACATCCCGATAAAATATCAGAAACAAAATGTTTTAAATTTTGCTATAAAGTGCCACCACAGGATTTACTTTTACTTTATTCAATGTCAGAGCTGTTTAACATCAGGGAAAGGGGAATAAATTGTACTCTAGAAAATTGTGCCATACATCAGAAAGGGAACCTAGAAAGAACAGAGGCCCCCTGGTGTGAGAAGCTCTTATTCTCATTTCAGAAAGGTGGCAGTATTTTTCAGATCTTTTGCTTTATCACTAACACCGGGTCCCGTTCTGCCTAATAAATACCTTTCATCCCTGAAGGCCAGTGAAATGCTTCTTAATTCTAAGTCATGTATTACTTACCCTGCGATAAGGGCAGTATTTTTCCGTCAGTGAGCTAACCGGACTCAGAACTGTTAATCTCCTCAGTATGCAGGGTGCTTGCTTGCACTCAGATAAATTGTATAAATATTTGTAAACACTATAATCTATTTCAGCTGTAGTAACAGAACAATCTGATAAACACAACGTGGTTCCCAGAGATCAATAGAAGCCCATAAATATTACAAGCAAATAAAACATACTCTACTCCACATTGACTGAGCTGTGACTAAAACGAGAAAGCAAGCTGTGGGGATGGGCAGATTCGAGAGGCTTGCGCTCGAGGGGTACGACATCAATCCCACCGACGCAGGGCGAGAGGCGCCGGCGGGCATGCACTTACCCATCTGCATGGCGTTGCGGGTCTGGCTGGCTGGCTGCTGAGCTGAATACCTCAAGCAGTTATTCAGCTGCGGAGAGGCCGCCTGTAGCTGGGGATGCGTCTGAGGCGTGGTGATAGGGACAACGGGTCTGACAGCAGTGGCGGCATTGGTGTGACCGGCCCCGATGGGGTGGATGGATCCTGGGGCTCCTTTCGTTGCCGGAGCTCCCCCGGCTCCACTATTCCTGGGCTGCCCAGCTCCCACTGGCACCCTGCATGGAGACAAGGCACAGCATAAGGGTGCTGCAGAGACCCCGACACCCAGCCACAATGCTGATAAGCAACCCCAGTTACTTAGGGGGTTCAACACGATACCCTCTCAGGTGTTAAAGTAAACTGAGATATATATTTTTCTTTATAGGACATGGTTGTAAGCATGCTGGAGGACATATTCATCTCTTTATCCTATGGGAAGAGGTAGAGGATGAAAATGGAAAGGATGATTTTTCTCATCGCTTTTTTTCTTAAGCTACCTTTCTATCTGAATAGTTTCTAGTAAATTCACAAATCTGAATTCAGATGAAATGGATGCCTCCCAAATGTCATTTTGTGTGCCAGAGGCTATTTTACAGGCACTAATGGCGCAATAATTAAAACAGACTCAGAGGTTTTTTCTTAGGACCAAACCTGCATACAGCCCCATAGGGAGAAAAAAAGATGGATAACACCAAATCTGCGTGTGGCTTTTGAAGGGGACTGAAAAGCAGTGGACTTGGCAGGGCTTGGCTTGGCTGAACGTTTACCCTACCAATGCAACTGGCCCTAGCTTAGACTTGCTAAGGAAATGCAAAAGGGAAGGGAATGCAGCTGACCTTATTGAAAAGGAAATCCAAACAATAATCAACCCCTCTTCCACTGCTCACTTAACCTGATTGCATAGTTTGTATTTCATCTGAGTGGATGGAGAGATCTCAGAGGGAAGGAATGAGGCTCTGCCTCCTGTGCAATGAGTTCAGCCTAGAGCAGGTCTTGGTCCTTTTACCACTGAGCTAGAAACAATCTGACCAGGGCAGGAGGACACTGGGGAGGGCAGAAGGACACCAATGGGCAAACTCAGCTGCTGCTCAGCAGCTCTTTCTCTGAGTTTCTTACTCAGGTTCCTGAGTAATTTCCTTCCTCAGCAGTAGATGCCATGAAACAGAGGGATCATTTTGTGCTGTTCTCTCCTGGGCTGCTCCATGTGCCAAGGTCCTCCTCCCGAAAAGGACAGCAGAGGGGATACAATGCAGAACAAGGTAAGTTGGAAGAAATGGAAATGACACAGTGCAGGGGGTTAGCAAGGGAGGAGAGGATAACAGAAAGGGTACAAGACCAACCTATGGGGGGTGGGACTGGAAGAACTTCTGGGGCCCCAAAATTGTTGTGTGGGAACACAGAGAGGAGAAGAGCAGAAAGAAGGACTATGCTGAATAATCTGGATCAATTCAGAGGACAAGAAAGAGGAAGAAGCAACCCTAAGAAAAGAGTGGAAAGAGGAAGAGCCAAAAGAGTGAAGTTCTGATAGAAAAAGATCGAAACACAGGCTGGAAGATATGGTCCAAAAGTGCAAAAGATAGCCATCCCCTCTGCCCATTCCCCGCTCCTCGCAAAATCACAGGAGGAAAAAGAACACTGTGGTGTCATTGACTTGACTCATCTCATCATTCCAGGTTTGCCTGGATTACATTTTGCTAAATGAATCTGACTTTTTTTTTTCTTCAGTTTTTTTTCATCAGCCTCCAGGTAGTGAAAAGCTGGGAATCCCACCAGATGGAAATCTTGACTGTCTGTCATCTGCTGTGAAGAGCTGGCAGGGTAGCAGCAAGGTTCAGCTGGAGCTGGTTTGGCCATCTGCACTAGATTGAGTTTGCCAAAAAAAGCACACCTAGTAGTCTACTGAAAGCTGTGTTCAAGCAAACATGCACACCGACAGGTACGGAAACTATCTGTGATGGCCACAGAGTTGGAAAGATGTTGGACGTGGCAAATTTTCTCTGCTGCCTTGTGCCTGTCTATCCATCTAAAAGGTCTTGTCCTTTTTCCACCATGCTCTGCTCATACTTGTGATTTGGCAGCTTATAAATCTAGTTCAGTGTTACTAAATTCACGGGCAACTTCTTTTTCTTGGATTTTGTAGGGAGTGGCAGAAAAATATGCATGAATCTAATCCTCTGCTCTGCTGTCAAAGGGGAACAAAGTAAGTTGAAAGTGCAGCAAATAGGAGATTTTTTTTGCTATCAGAATTTTCTTGCTATTCTCAGTAAGGGTGATTTACACAGGAACTTAATTAGCTCACAGGATCATAAATATAATCATAAAGCTTCTTTCGGGTTTTGTGAAAAGCACTTTTGCCCTTTAGCGCTTCTCTCTGCCTTGTTCTAGCTGTGACATGCTGCATTTAATAAAGTCTTGCTGATTCAGATCACCAACACTTCAGCACAAACTTATTTTCTAATTAAGAGCTGAAAAGGCAAGGAGTGAAGGCAGCCAAGGGGCTCTATAAAACCAGGTAAATACATTTAGGTTGATGAACAGTGAAGACCCCATGAATTAATGGTTTTTTTTTACTGAAATGCATTATTAGGACTGTCAGCAGGCTTAGTTATTGTCTTCTAATCTGCTCTTAACTTTTGGTCTTGCTCAGTCCACATATTGCAAACTTGACATAAACTGAAGATGGAACAAATCCATATCAATTTTTCAAGATCAACACTTTCTGAGTTGTGAGGTGCCTTTCTCTGGAGAGGAGTGAAAGATGGTGGAGACTGTGTGCATGTGGGAGGACAGACTGAGAGTATTTGAGAAGGACTGAGTTCTATTTGCAAATCCACAGTAGCTCTAAAGGAGATATGGGCATACACATGGCAACATCACCTGCAAGGAGCACATAGGGCAAAGAAGTCTGGGGGACACTGATGAACTTTCTCCTCAGCTTGCAGACTATTTCAGAGTGGGCTCTAGATCAGAAACACCCTTTGGTGTTGTCAAATACTGAACTCTGACAAATGGCATTCCTCCCCAGACATGCTGTTCTTTCCTTTTCTCATCTTCTGCAACTGAGACAGAGGTAGCTAAAATCCGACAATTTACTGAACTCTGCTACCACTTCCAAATTTTAACGGTTCAAACATTAGTTCTGATCCAAATGATCCAAGTCTTTTGATTTAAGAAAAACAAAATCTACAGGAGGAGCTACTGAAAAGCAAGACACAAGCATTCCTTATTTTGTTTATCCCTATTACATGTCCAGTAGTTTTATAACAATAAAAAAATCATTACCCGATAGATTCTTCACAATCATAAAACCTGGGCTCATCAGACTTTGTAAAGTCAGAGGTTGTAAATGCCATCATCTAACACAACTAGTGAAGTCTTCTGAGGACATGGATAACTCCGATGCTACAACCAGCAACTTTCATTACCCAAGTCTGCAATGCCACCAGAAAATTTCTCGAAGGGGAAAGTGGTTTAACAGTAGAGCTACATTGTTTTCCCCCAGACACAGAATCCCTCCCAGCCCCAGCTCAGGCACATCCACCTTGGCCAGTGGTCCTCACCTTGAAACAGGCGTCACGTAGTTGCCTGGGAAGACACCAGACATCCCACTCCTCAGAGATGTCCCCTTGAACCAGCCATCCTGGCACTTCTCAATGACGCGATACATCTCACCTTTGCGGAGCTCCAGCTCGTCATTCTTCTGAGGCTTGTAGGCGTACAGGGCTAGGTAGCTGCAGGGAGAGGTCACACAAGAAGATAGCACACAGCTGACATCAACGCCTGTCCCGATTCGACTCCAGCCCCGCAGAGCAGAAGGCGAGCAGAAACACTGCTCAGGAACAGTGGTTAAAAAGGGACGTCATTACAGCACACCGAACAAGGAATGGCAGAGACAAGATCAACTGGATGCTAAGACAACACAGGAATAACTAACCAGATTAAAGTCAGAACTATTAGAAATTAAGAGGGCACACTTCTCGCCCAGGGCACAACCAAAGCAAAGCACTGACACAAAACAGCCCTGAAGTTAAGAATTGAGCTGCAGTTTCAGAAGGACAAGGCAATTACAGAGAAAGCCAGAGAAACCAGGACATGAATGGGAAGGCTTTTCAAAACCTAACATCTGGATGAAGTACATATTCATATCTTCAGGGTGGGAGCCGCCTCTACTGCGGATTTTCAGAAGAAACTTTTCTTACGGATAGGCTACTTTATAAATGTTTAAGGCAGCTTTTCTGGCAGTCTACTCGATGCTATTTATGCTGGCCAGTTTTAGCAACAACACACTGAACTGTTGTGATCCAGTATAGTAATTCTTGTATGATGTGGGCAAAACAAAAAGTGACAGGGCCAAATTCTGAAAGGAGATTTTTGCTTGAGTAAGCAAACTGGTAGAATTTGGCTTTGGATGTTTTGTATGCCTAGTATTCTGGTAAATATCTAATCCAGGACCCAATATGTATAACTTTTTATTTACTTAATTTAATTACAGCTTTTATTTATTCTCTTTGTTTAGAATCTTTTTATTTTATCTCTCTTTTGTTCTTCCATTACTACTTCAGGGATGTGTCTAATGTTGTGAAATGACTACAACTTAAAGTCCTTAAAGATATTCTCTCTGTTCAGAAATATACTTGTTGAAAAATTCCGAATGATTGCTTGCACTTTGGGGAATAATGGAAAATTGGGATAGGATAGCAAGAATGCACACACAGAACAGCACTTTCTTTGTAAATACCAATCTTTTTTTTTTTTTTTGGTACTGTCACCTTTCTACAAATGTGAAAAGAGATTTCTGGTAATTCTTGATCAAGGTTGTGGCTTCTTGAGGTTTTTTTTTTTTATATGTGCTTTACAGGCAGTGCAGAGAGATTAGGACAAATGGGGAAACACTTACAGAAAGTGCATTTACACCAGAAAGTGCAGCAGAATGCTCTTAGGCTTGGGGGTGGGTGAGAAGAGGCTTGCTGCCCACCTTATAGCAGCAAACCAGAGAAATAACGAAAACTATAACCATTGTGATTGTAGACTTGCAGCCAATAAAAATGATACATGGCTTTTTACTTCTGCTCTCCAGGAAACATAATTGAGGAATAAATCCTGTTAGTTTTCCTGATCCTATTCCTTTATGGTACCAGTAGATTTCCTTATTTTTATTCTGCAGACAGTAAATAAACAGGAGTAATGAGCAGAATATGAAATATTTGGTAACGGCTCCTTGAGGCATGCTTAGGCTGATGTGCCTGGCTCTGTTTACCACATGCATGGGGTACAAAGACCTAATCAGAAACGGTATTTCATTAGTCAACAGATGGGAGAAACCACCCTGCACCATCCTTTGTTTAGCCTATATAAGCAGGTGGTCCTGAGCAGGTCTGTAGCTGTTCACCTGATGGGAAAAATGAGGCTACATATGAACTGAAGAACATTAAAATGCATCACCCTGACATGAAATAAGGTTACATGCTTCAGTGCTAATCCTTCAGCACACTGCTCTGCAAGGACATAATGGGAAGTGCCAAGATTGCACTCACTCGAGAGCGCAGAAAGTGTGGCTTTGCCTACCCCTTTGCAAGTTGCTGCTTGCACAGGGCTCATATTCAGAAGGTATGGGCAAAGTGCAGGGTCAAGGAGAGAACATTTTTTATAACCTTGCTTAGCCCTTTCCCTGAGGGACTACATGTAATAATGTAATTTACAGGTTGAGATGCTGGAAGAAGGTGCAAGGAAAATTACCCTAAGTCATTCATAGGCTTCTTTCCCTTGCAGCTATCTCCAGCTCTCCAGTTTCTTTCTGTTCCTCCCTGCAAACTCCCCTAAGTCAGCCTCCAGTAAGGCTGAATAACCAATATCATGATAAGTCTAAACATCCTCTGGAGAGAGTACCAAAATCCTTGCAGAGACTAAAAGAAGGTATACAACAGCCCAGCTTGGACTCCAACCTCTTGTATTGCTAAACTGATGAAAACTTGCATGTGATAACCACATAGCATGACCCTGGGACAACAGAGGTGATCAGCACTTTCTTCATGGACCGGTGATCCCACCACCTACGTGGGGCAATGGGGATGACCGTCCCTGGGGGTTTCCTCTATTAGTTTGCAAAGAGGCAGGGGCTTCTCCAAACACAGTGACAGGCCCACTGCCTGGCCGTGGCTGGCATGCTGTATTGGTTTTGTGTGGCAAGGTCTTGGTAGTGTGGGGCTACAGGGGTGGCTTCTGTGAGAAGCTGCTAGAAGTTTCCTCGATGTCTGATAGAGCCAACACCAGCCGGCTCCAAGATGGACCCTCCACTGGCCAAGGCTGAGCCAATAAAGGACAATGATAGTGCCTCTGTGATAACATATTTAAGAAGGGGGGGAAAAAACCCAAACTGTGCAACTGCAGCCAGAGAGAGGAGTGAGAATATGTGAGAAACAACTATGTAGACACCAAGGTCAGTGAAGGATGGGGAGGAGGTGCTCCAGGTGCTGGAGCAGAGATTCCCCTGCAGCCTGTGGTGAAGACCATGGTGAGGCAGGCTGTCCCCCTGCAGCCCATGGAGGTTAACAGTGGAGCAGATATTAACCTGCAGCCCATAGAGGATCCCACGTTGGAGCAGGTGGATGCCCAAAGGAGGCTGTGACTCTGTGAAGAGCCCGTACAGGAGCAGATTCCTGGCAGGACCTGTGGCCCCGTGGGGGACTCACGCTGGAGCTGTTCATGAAGAACTGTAGCCCATGGGAAGGATCCACGTTGGAGGAGTTCATGGAGGACTCTCTCCCATGGGAGGGACCCCACACTGGAGCAGGGGAACAGTGTGAGGAGTCCTCCCCCCTGAGGAGGAAGGAGAAGCAGAGATAACATGTGATGAACTGACTGCAACCCCCATTCCTTGTCCCCCTGCGCCGCTAGGAGGGAGGAGGTAGAGAAAAGACGTGAGTAAAGTTAAGCCCGGGAAGAAGGGAAGGGTAGGGGGAAGGTGTTTTTAAGATTTAGTTTTTATTTCTCATTACCCTATTCTTATTTAATTGGTAATAAATTAAGCTAATTTCCCCAAGTCGAATCTGTTTTGCCTGTGGTGAGTTGTCGCTCCCTGTCCTTATCTCTACCCACGAGCCTTTTGTTATATTTTCTCTCCCCTGTCCTGCTGAGGAGGGGAGTGATAGAGCAGCTTGGTGGCACCTGGCATCCAGTCAAGGTCAACCCATCACAATAGTTTATTTGGACTGTTAAATATTTTGAAACTCTTTTTAAAGTAGCTTTTAAGGAGGAGGATTTGGACACATGGACTCCCAGATGTTTCTCCACTCTTCCTGCTGCAGTTTAGTGTAACACACTAAAGTAAACATAATGTCTCTCAGATATTTACATTGACAGCAACATAGAAACTTATGTGATGATGAACTATGGCTCTGGGCTGCGAACTGGTTGAGAAGCAGGTATATGTTTTATTTTGCGGAGTTGTGTATAGCAGCAATAATATGGAGGAAGAGCAGTCACAGATAGCGCATGTTATTTTTTCCTTGCTCATTTCAGTGGTAGGCAGAGACACAATCTATTAATATGTGGCTTCGCGACTGGTGTCGCCGCC
The DNA here is from genome assembly GCA_018403395.1 of Gorsachius goisagi. NCBI lineage: Eukaryota > Metazoa > Chordata > Aves > Pelecaniformes > Ardeidae > Gorsachius > Gorsachius goisagi. The sequence goes on along the minus strand of BOSO01010764.1, from coordinate 65 downwards.
ACAACTTTGGATTCTTTGACCGTGGGATGGTCTACATGGCACCGGGCTTGCTGGCGTCAAATGGG